>NMRA01000819.1:51377-73270 GCA_002633005.1 Phoronis australis
ATAAATTTGACGTTTTTCAATTGTTGTCAACGTGATTCAGCTTAATAAAGTGATACCTAATTATTTATTGTCGCTTTTAATAATAGACTATGAGTTGAGAGTACCATCGTGCGCCAGTTTTTCTCGTAACGAGACAGAACACATGTTTATTTCCGGACTAACAGTACAGGTCTTCGTTCTTAAACAACTTGAGGCTGCTGTTACGCGATCATCTGATATTCAAGTTTTTACGCCACGTCGGTGCTCCTTAATTATGCTCTTGAATATTTGGAAATTGTCTAAACCCCTGTATCACACCACACTTTTTCGTATTCGACTTTTCGTATGCAAAAAAGGTGTGTGTAAGCAGATGTTCCAACAAAAATTTTTGCTGGTGGCGTGACTCATACACAAATGTGCACAATATGGTTTCACGAGACTTTTGAGCCAAGTTCATGTGACGAAATCGAGAAGGGTTTTTAATTATCTTAAGAAAAGCTCCAGAGACATGTTAAGTGCCAGAAACTTACCAGGATGCCTGGATGGAAATTTCATTATTTGGCTACAAAAACAAAAAAATATCTTACATGGGAGGGGAAACCCCACTGCCGACCTCCCCCCGCTCGGCGCCACGCGCCTAGGATTCGACCTTGGCGGGAATCTTAAACCCTCCCCTTGCTGAAAACGTAGATCCGCCACTGCAGTACTGAAGGGTGTCTTTCGTATTTTCTCAGACTAGGACAGTTCGAGCAGAGCGTCATCTTTGCAAGTGCTGAGCGTATGACTAAAAAGGCATCTAATGATTAATTATTCTGGCCAAGTAACATCTCAATTGGTCCCCGATATAAGCTTGCCGGGCAGGGGTCCTGTCTCAGTGACGGATGATAACGCTAAATGGTCGTGAGAGACCGTCCGGAGTTGGTATATGGTGCAACTCCGGACGGTCTGGGGTCAACAGAAAACCACAGTTCAACTGTGAGTCTACACCAATGTGATAAACGAGAGTAGTTCTACTTGCTGCGTCAGCTGCAGGTATGCTTATCTCTTTTATGACACACAATGTGTGACTGGGCAAAGCTTTTTCAAAATAATGTGGATAAATCAGTGGAGTTTGAGACCCCTGAGGTCCCTGTCAAGTCCTCACGACAATTCTACGTTATGGAGGGGGCCAAGGGGGCCATGGACCCCTAAAATTCTCCCAGATTCCATTTGGCAGTTCGGGGTTGCGAACGTCTGACAGGTAAAATCCTGGCTGGCTAATACTCTGCCCTGACCCCCTAACTCAAAATCCTGTATCCGCCCCTGTCCCCCCCCCTTTGCTGCAAAAAAGTAAAATGACACGGAAATAAACGGGTGCATTTACTATGTTGCGGTTAATCGTGAACAAGTACTTTAATGTGTGAGTGTACTTGTGTTGGACACAGACAGTACAAAATGAAAAATATCTCCTCATGATATCCTAGATCTACCACTGGGTCCCTCGCCGATTTTCTTCGCAATTTTTTGCACTGATGAAATTTTCTTTCTGGCCTTTATTCTGGCCTCTATTTTGGATCAATATCTCTTCAAGCTTGCTGTTTACTTTGATTTGTTTGGCACCAGTTTTCTTATCCTCGACTATGACATTGGCTTTTCCTCTGATCGGTTATGGGAGGGAACATTTTTTTCTCGTGAGTAAAGCTTTTAGCTCCTTTTCGCAAATATCTGCACTGATTCTACTGCTGCGTGCCTTTCTGTACCCACGTAGTATCTAATAGTAACCCAACAATTCAATAGGTGGCAGCACTTTGTCTTCAAATCGAGACACTTGCCTAGCACTAGGCCGCTGGATGTTACTACAAGTATTCGGCATGCAATACAATTGCCATCATTACAGCGTTCTGTCGTTCAGTAACTTTTCCAGACGTGAGGGGTACTGAACGTGCGATAACATCTGGCTCTTTTGTTAACTGCCCAGGTCAGTCTTTTGTCCCGTATGATAACAAGCAGGCCAATTATCTCCCAGGCTTCAAAGGAAACGTATGGTGGTTGCACGCTATTACCGAACGCGTATGAACACAGTCAAACCCAGTTAAGTTGGTCCCGTTTGGACAGAATAGACTGTCTTAACTTCTGTTGTAGTTGGACGATTTTGGTGCTTCAAAAACGGAACATGATCAGCATTTGACGAGGAATTCAGAAATGCTATAGGTTTAAGCTCAGATATGTTATAACTTAACTTTCATTTTTATCAGCCCAGCCCATGCAGTCAGGCTAGATACGATCTGATCGGAGATTTGAGCAAATTATCGAACAAAAGAGAGCTGGCCCTCCAACTATAAATGCCAGAATGGAGTTAATCAGTCGTGTAAGATATTGGCTACGGGCGTAAACTTCCCAACTTGTTGTTGGGCCCTAGAATCGAACAAGTTGGGCTGCAACGGGATGTCGCCGTCATGATGAAAAACAATTATTTTCCCGCCACCACTTGCAATATGAAATAGCCTGCCAGGGCACCAAGTCTTTTAACCCAACATAAAAAGTAAAATGCGGAACGACTGTAACGTCAGAAACTTGGCTTTAAATGATCAGACATCTGTGAAGGAAGCTATAGTCTATGAATGGGCTCAACGCCTTGGTAACATGTTTACGCTGTTTCGTGTAATAGTTCGTTTGCTTCGTTTGCTTCCTCAAGAACTCATTTTGATAGAGGGGGGCTTTTTTCGAAAATCGTGATCGCGCCCTTTTCGTAGCGGTGATTCGAAAAATGCGGCAAAATGCTGATCCGGGAATACAGATTTGTTTCAAATGAGATCAAAACTAATTTGACACTGGGAATGGGGAAAGGGTTAAAAAACGGGGAACCTGGAATGAGAATGGGAATCTACATGTACTAGGCAACAGGTTTAGAGGTCAAATCAGGTCATAAAGAACATGTACTGTTGCAGGTTTACAAAAAGGACTTCCGACATATATACATTACCCGTTTACTTGGGACTATATATCTATAGAGAGTGACGTCTGACAGCGTTCTCCATTATTATGCGCCCACATATATATATGTGGACGCATTATGCCGTCATCTCCGTTCGTCCGACGTCCGTCCGGCGTCTGGCGTCCGCTGGCTCTATTCCCAAAACCCTTTGACATACGTTCATGAAATTTGGCACATATGTTCCATTCATAAATGGGATGGATTTCGCTACCGGTGTGCCCCCTAGTGGCAATTCTAGTTTTTTACGTTTACCTTTGTATCTTCAAAAGTCCTAAGCGGATTTTTATGAAATTTGGTATGTAGGCACCTACATGTACATGTATTACTGGGATGACGCTATCCTTCCGTTTTCGGATGGATTCGACGTAGTTTGCGCCACCTAGTGACCGTTTTTACTGTTTTCGAGTCTGTTTTTTGCGTCCACCCCTCTATCAACCAAACCGCTCAAAGGATGATTGTGAAAATTGGTATGCATGTTCTTACTATAAAGAGGACGGTTGACGATGATTTCCGACGATTTTGACTACTGTGGCACCTCCTACTGGCAGTTTTTTTTTTGCGCCTATGGCTGTATCTCCTATACCGTTCGCAGGATCTTTACGAAATTTAGTAAGTATATTTATATGATGTTAAAGGAGAATGCCACCCGATTTATTTAGTCTTTTTTACCGTCTTAATCGGTCTATATCCACATCGCCTCTTATACGGTCGACCTCACCTTGCCGAGAGATGTCGCGTTAACTTGTGAGAAAGGTAAGAAACGACGCAGCGACGTCAGTGGTTCGTCTGCAGAGTTAATGCTACTGTATAGCGGTGCACCGTTCCCGCTTGTGCGAACAATGAAACTGCGAAGAAAGCAGGTATATCGTTTTTTCGACTTTCTCGAGAGTCCGAAATGCTTAGGAACTGGCTCGCGGTCGGTAGTGAAGAATGAAAGGTAGGCCTACGCTGTTAATAGCAAGTATGAGGCCGTGAAACATCTCCTTGTCTGTTGCCGGCATTTCGTCGACAGTGTTCTCTGAAGAATTCCGGCTTACCAAAGAACTATCCGTACGTTCCGTTGTCTGTGCATGTTCACGGCGCCTCTCTAGTATTTCTTGATCAATGTATTCCGGTTCGAACTGATAGACTGTGGAACCTAACGATCCGACCCGTGAAGTCTTCGTCGGATGACTGGCTTTTGACTAAGTCGGGATTGGCGCCGGGCGAGTTGCCATATACTCTGCGTTCTGTTTCAAAATGAATTATTCTCATCCTAACCAATGCTTATACAAAACTGAAACAAAGTCTGTCTCATTACATACAATTTTAATACCTTTGCAGTATTTGCGAGTGCAAATGTTGAGAAGCCATCAATGAATAAACCACTGCGTTACCGGCTTGCCGTGAACAAAGGTAATTGACCGGGCACCGAAGCCGTGTGAGCGCATGCTAATTCAGTGTTTGCTGACAGAAAGCTGTTTTGAAACAATGACTCGATTTTACATGCTATTGCCACATGTTAGGGGAATCTTTATTTAGAAATACAAATGCATTAATCATTGTTAATGTACAACCTTTGCTCTGACGGTCTGTGGAAGGGGAACCCAACTTCGCGGCTCCCGACGAGTAAGTACTAGATTTTCAGTTTCCTGGCTAATTCACGTAAGTAATTACGTCACATTATTTCTTTGGTTCACTATTACCTCACTATTATCAGTGTTTTAGTACGGGGTAGGCGCACGTAGGCGCAACCAACCACCTACGCATCGTAAGATAAGTGCAGTGCTCAAGGTGATACGGTGGGCTTTCGGCGCCTACTTACCTCTACTTTTACCACTGCAGCACTGCTACTCAAGTTGGTTTATGTTCGTGCCAGTCTCGGCGGCGGCGACGGACCTGATCGGGTTCCGAGCCACTGGCCGGGTAACAAGCGTTTCGTTTGTTTAGAACTCAAAAAATCACAAGTCTAAACAACATAGGTTCTCTTGTCTGTATCTCACGGAAGAACACTTCGAATTTGTCTCCGAACAGACACCAAGGTCCTGCCACGGACCTTGGTAAATTGGCCTGCCGAACTTTGCAGGCTACGGTGTGTCCAAATACCAATAAATCCGTAACAGCGAAATAAAGCATCAGGTTTTCGTAAGAACTCTGTGTATTTTTAAGGGTTTTGCATCCAAGTTTGGTGATTTATTGGTGTTAAACGATGACTTCAAGCATTAAGCTGACACCAGTAACCCGTGTTGTGAACTGCTGAACAGACTGCGTGTGAAACCGATGACGTCATTGGATAATTTCAACACCTCCGTCTGCCGTCAGGTGTCAGGTAACGCAACTGCACGTGCCGTTATCGAGTAGATTTACTCGTTCTAAATTGATACAAAATAGGTTGTTTTTTGGGTGACATTCTCCTTTAACAACAACTTTCGGACAGATCTGACAACTGGTGTGCCACCTAGTGGCAATTTTATTTTTTTTTACGTTTACCTCTGCATCTTCAAAGGTCCTCGTCGTATTTTCATAAAATTTGGCATATAGGCATCTATTAATGAGATGTTGCTAACTCTCCGTTTTCAAATGAATTCGACCTAGTTTTGCTCACCTAGTGGCCATTTTTACTGTTTTCGAGCTTTTTGGCGTCCACTAATCTGTCAACCAAACCGTTTTCAGGATAATTGTGAAAATTGGCATGTTTTTACAATGATGTGGACGGCTGGTGATGATTTTCTGACGATTTCGTTTACTGGGGCGCCTCCTAGTGGCAGTTTTTTTGCGCTCATGGCTGTGTCTCCTAAACTGTTTGCAAGTGTATTTATATGATGTTGACTACGGACGACGACGGCTTTCCGACAGATCTGACTACTGGTGCGCTCCCTAGTGGCAATTTTAGTTTTTTACGTTTGCCTCTGTATCTTCAAAGGTCCTCGACAGATTTTCATAAAATTTTGAATATAGGTATCTATTGGTGTGATTAAGCTATATTTCTGTTTTTAAATGGAATCGAGGTATTTTGCTCCACCTAGTGGCCATTTTTGCGGTTTTCAAATCTTGTTTTTGGCGTTCACCCCTGTATCAACCAAATCATTCGAATATTTGCATAATATGTTCTCAGTGTGAAGACGACCTCTGACGATGGTGACTAACTACTGTGGCGCCTCCTAGTGGTAGTTTTGTTTTGCGCCCATAGTTGTATCTCCTGAACCCACTGCAGGATCTTTATTAAATTTAGTAAGTGTACTTATATGAAGATAACAACAGACGACGACGACTTTCATTCGGATTCAACGGACACTGTGCCCACTAGTGGCAATTTCATTTTATTCTATTTTCCTTTGTTTCTCTGAAGTTCCTTGACAGATTTTTATGAAATGTGGCATGTTCCTATTTTTGGATGATTGTATGTTTTTTGATACAAATAAATAACCGTAAAAGCACACCATTTGCAATGCATTTGTGGGCGCATTTCAACACTCCGCGTTGCTCTTGTTCATTAATTCGTCATTCCACGGAAAGTGAAGTTGGGGAACACTAACGTGCGTGTTAAGTGATCAACTAGAACTTCATTTGAACGAGCAAAGTTTATTTGATGAGTTACTTTATAAGTAGGGTACTAACATCTAAGTGAAGTATATTTGCAAGGACATGTCTATTTGTATGCATGTCACTTAAGGACATGTCTATTTGTATGCATGTCACTTAAGGACATGTCTATTCGTATGCATGTCACTTAAGGACATGTCTATTTGTATGCATGTCACTTAAGAACATGTCTATTTGTATGCATGTCACTTAAGAACATGTCTATTTGTATACATGTCACTTAAGGACGTGTCTATTTGTATGCATGACACTTAATCCTGCTCAGTATCAACATAGATCCTGTGATGAAACTATGAGTAAGAGAAAAACTTATTTAAGAAAAAATAACGTTGTCATAAATCTTTAAACATTTCCGAAAGTTTATGTACTTAACGTAGTCGTTGTTAACTTCCAAATGAACGACAATGGCGATAAGTCAAAAAGCCTTCGTCGTTGCCTAAGTGTATCGCAAGGGAATTTACATTCATGCCCGTGTCTTTATGGGCAACTTTAGATGCCTGGCAATTCAGCTTCTTAAAGTTTGTGCTTAACGCTTCTTGCGATGGAAAGCAAAGCTCATAAATATCTGAGTCAGAGCGGCCTGTATGACGTAAAAGCTTTCCAAATTTAACTTCTCCTTGGCATTGTCCACAACTTTGTGGATTTCCGCCCAGTTCATATTGGTTTCGCGGATCTGGAACGTCAGACGCTCCTTGTCGTCGTCGATGAGAAAAGAACCCGGGAAAGTCTTGGCCATGAAATCCCGCACGGGTCGGTCCGAGGCGATCGTCTCGTCGTCCATCTCCTTCAGTCGGACGACAAGTGTGCACCCTTTGCCGTATTTGGAGATAAGATGCGGCACGGAGCCGATACATTGGAATGAGCCGTCGGCGATTATGGCAATAGTAGAGCACAACTCCTCACATTCAGCCATGCTGTGTGAGGACATAAAGATGGTAGAGCCTAGCGCACGTTTTTGGTTCAGAACCTGCTTTACTTTCATCTTGGCTACTGGGTCCAGGTGGCTAGTGGGGTTGTCCAGCAGTAAGATCTGTGGGTCGCTCACAAGGGCAATGGCAATGGCAACCAACCGCCGCTTTGGATCACTGTGAAATAAACCGCAGTGGAGCGGATAAGGAACAAAAATGTAGACAGACTGAATGACGAATGATAAGGGTGTATTGATTAGTTGCGGTCAAAAGGCACCAAGAGAAATATCTCGTCAGAGATGTGTCTTGGTTACAGTGTGCACCACGAACTAATTGTTTACAGTCACAGTCAGAGTTGGGAAAGGACGATTAAAATAAGTGGCGATTTTAGACTGTTGAATTCATCCCGGCCAGTGACATAAGTGTTGAACTTAATCTGATGAGTAAAATAAAATAAAATTTGTTTCTCGAGCGTGACCGATTGTAACTTAGAGCATGAGTCTCAATATTCTGTTCTGTAATTGACAAACAATATTTTTCAGTCGTATACGCTACATACTTTGCCGAAACAAAAATGAGCGCTCCCCGACAACTACGAGAGGGGATATTAACATTTTACAAAGTGACCTAATCATCTCGGAGCAGCAAGGGCGGAGTGAGGGCAAACGAATATGAGTTAAAATGTTGGTCTTACCTATAAGTTTTTATCCTTTCCTTGCAGAAAACATCAAGTCCAAGAGCATTAATCAGGTTCGTGCAATTCTCGCGCAGTTGCTCCTCTGCCACGCCATGAAGTCGGCCGTAAAACATAATCGATTCCTCACCCGTCATCCATGAGTGCAGGTAATCATCGTTCTGCGGACAATAGCCAATGAAGGGGCGTGTGTCGTATAACTCCTCAGTGACGTCATAACCCTTGATAAATATGCTGCCCGAAGTCAAAGATTCCTGGCCTGTTATCAATTTGAAAATTGTGGTCTTGCCAGTTTGGTTCATGCCGAGAAGACCGAAAAAGGACCCCACGGGAACGCCGAACGTCAGCCTGTCAACGGCAACCCTTTCGCCATAGCACTTGGACACAGCTTGGAATATAATGGCCTCGTCGGCAAAAGTTTGTTTCTCGTTCACTCGTGTTTCTTCGTCCTGGACGTCGTCCTCGTCAGACTGATTCCCAACAACAATTTGGGGCTTGGGTTCACATTGTGCAATCTGCCAGCAGCGTTCTACTGCCGGGTCATTGCCGTACTTTTCGGTGAGCGCGATGGCAATCCAATACAAGCAACCATTGAAGAACAGGAAGAACATACAGCTACCTGTCTCGTTCCATGCTAAGTAGTTGTCCTTGTTTTGGAAGCCCATATCCCAGATTGCCTTACCGAGGTTATACTGAGGCAAAAACAGTTGGAAGAGAGTGTTGAGGAATTCAGTGAGTCCTGGTGCAAGGATATAGGTTTCAGTCGCTTTGGTCAGCGAAAGTGGCAAGAGTGAAGTCACGCCGAAACAGATTATTATCAACTCCAAGCCTGCAACTGGCTTGTCAAACGCGTGGCATAATAAGTATAGTAGTGGCAACACCGCAAACCCGTACAGGAAGAACGCCATTGTAAATATCCCAAGGCGCCCTCCTTGATATTCTGGCGCGTTTATGGCTACAAAGATGACAGACATTAACGAGATTCCAACACTGTAAAAAAAGAAGTCCCAGATGAACGCAGCTGACCAGTAGATCAGAGGCAGAACGCCAGAGACCAACTGCATGTGTTTGGCGTTACTTACATATTCTCGTATTTTGAACATGCTGAAGAAGGCGGGCAGTATGCTAGCTAGTGCCAGGGATGCAGAAGTAACGAAAAGGCGCATCTGCGTTCCTATAATTCCGCCTGCTACTTGTCTAGTTTTGGTCGTGGGTATAGGGTGGTTCGTGAGGTGCATGGTATACCCCTCTAGCTTTTGGCTGGACTTAAGGATTGCGTTGTGTATGCTGTTCCACGCAATAGGTTCCACGTGATACGGCTCGGTGTTGTAGTAAACCTTCACGTCGAGTCCATTCTCTGTTTCGCGAAATCTAGCAGAGAGTATGTAACTTCGCACCGTCTTCCACCAGTTGAGAAGAGCCCTACTATGAAAATGATCCGCATCCATTATTTTCTTCGTGTAGATCGCGCTTGTTATGTTGGACACTTCTACTGTTGACGGAAATTGCTTTCTCCATGCGTCAGCATACATATTGCCGTCATCGCCATATCCCGCGAAACTAACCAAGGGCGATTCATATTGTGTGACAGTTAAGTGCAACTCATCCAGTGCAACACCCGTGTTTGGAGCAGCAATCAACAGCAAAGACGCAATGAGAAACGAAATTGCCAACAAAATAGGCAGTAATAGCATTATAACCGAAGAAATAATACTGCGGCATGAGTGACGCACTGACTTGATTAGCAGTCCTTTCATATGTTCAGCGTACAACTTAATGTTATCTGTCAATGGTCTGGATATCACAGGTCGAGACTGCCTAGTAGTTTGTCGCCGTAAAGCTTCAAAGTCTTCATCGTCAGGATTTGCACTTTCGTTTTTGGATGTTTCTTGCTGTGCTTTTTGTGTGTCACCTTTGTGTTCTGTGAGTAGAATTGAATCAACATCGGCTCCCTCGGCCTTCACTGTAGCTACCTTAGCAGTCGGTGTATCGCTTTTGTTAACCTTATCAAACTTCACGTCTACCAGAGTCTTTTTCCTTGTGAAAGCTGCTGAGTCACGAGCATTTCTTGCACTCCCCTGTAAAGTATTTCTGTGACTAAGCCTTGCTCTAGTGCCTCCCTTTTCAACGTCAATTGCGAAGAACTTCGTCATTTTTCGTCCTATCTCTATTACCTTGCTCAATCGTTGCTTGAACTTGGATATTTCAGCGTTTTTAAGCATTAGTTCCCTTAGATCCATCTCGTCTTCTTCAACTACACGGAAGTACATTTCCTCGAGTGAAGAGATGCACACGGAATATCCTAGTATGCCTATGTCCTTCTGGGCCGCTTCTAGATCGCGGAATACTTCTTCAAACATTCCGGCGTCTTGGACGGGCATTGAAAATACCATTTCAGTGGTGACACTTTTTTCCAGCAATGCGTTTGGCATGTGTTTCTGAACATACGCTGTGACACTGTCCACTCTGCAATCAGGCGTCTTTGAAATAATCAAGTGGTAACCGGCTGCGTAAGAATTTTTCAGAAAATTCGCAGAGCCGTAGCACTGAAGTGTTCCGTTGGCCATAATTCCAACTCTGTCTCCCAAATGTTCAGCCTCGTCTTCAAATTCCGTAGTGCACAAAATAGTTTTGTCTCTCTTCAGCTTCTTCAGCAAACCCCATACGTGATGTCTGGTCGAAGGGTCCATGCCTTTTGTAGGTTCATCCAGGATAACCACTTTTGGATTGCCCATCAGAGACTGAGCAACTGTCAACATTCGCATCTGTGCCACCGGCAAATTTTTAGCAAGCGTTCGCCTATTTTTTCTTAGACCTGTCGCCTGTAGCATATTGTCAACGGCGTCCTTCAAACGCTTGTAAGAAATCCCTCTTAAACGACCAAAAAATCTCAAATTTTCCTCAACCGTCAGATAATTGAAAAAGATATTTTCATCTGGGCAACAACCGACTGCACTGTGAACAGCCGATTGATCCTTTGTGATGTCAAAACCATCTACGAAAGCTGTCCCTGAGGTTGGAGTAACTACACATGTCAGCATGGACACTAATGTTGATTTCCCAGCACCTTGAGGCCCTAGAATGACAGAAATTTGACCTTGAAGCATATCCACGTCCAGGCAGTTTATGGCTGCCGTGTCGTTGAAGGCCCCCACGTACTCCTTTGTTAGTCTCTGAGTCTGTATGCCAATTCGCGTATTCGGCTGTATGGGCTCAAACAGCTCAGGAAGCCCTGTACCCAGGGGCTCTAGCCTGTGCTCCCGTGACGGTTTTCTACCGAGCCAGTACGTCCTGGTGAAGGGGAAGTAAAGCGGCTTTGGTATACCCGATGTTGGCTGCACATTTTCAAGGTACCAGGTCAGGAGCGAATAAAGTACGATATCAACAGCAAGCATGATCAAGACGATAGCAAATGACAGCTGATTTGAAAACGTTGGTTCGTTCACGTTTCCCCAGGCGAGGGGCACTTGCAACTCCAGACGCTGCGTAATGATTTCAAACGCTGTATGGAGAGCAACATTAGGAAATATGCACAGTAACCCTTTGACTGCAGCGCTGGTTGAGGAAGGATTGAACATCATTGGAACACTGGGGGCAAACGTGGCAAGGAAGATAATGAGGCTTATGAAGACAGCAGTGGAAGAAGATGTGAAGAAGGTGGTGAGGGCAAAACAAAATGTGATGGCCGCCAGGAAGTAAAGGAGCATCAATATGAGAACTAAGAGAGCGTCAGTGCTACCCAGGAGTGGGCCATATTTGCTTATTCCAGATAACATCAATACGGAGTGTATGGTATAACTTAGAAAAATAAGCAGGAAATATTTGAGAAAATATGCTAGCCAAATAACGAAGTTGCTGACTCCTATCATGTTGAGTTTCAGTCTGATTTTGTTCTCTTTGTCGCCGACCACATCTTTAGAAATTGCCACGCAGTAAACAAGAAAACTACAGACTATAAGAGACGGTTGAAGAGTGGCCACGTATTCAAAAAAGTCATCGGTGCTCAATCGAGGTAAAATCATTCCCGACACTTTGGCACTGTACGTTTGATTTTGGCACATGATGGCCAAAATTGTTCTTTCGACAGCAAGCTGCAGTGTGAGAAAGCCACTGGAGTAGTAATCACGATGGTACTTTCTTCTGTATGTCAGTCGTGCAGTGTTCAGGTAGATTTTCCCAGTTTGAAATGAGCTTTGGTCAGGTGTATACATCCGTATCTTGTATCGTATATCTTGTGGCATAATGTCTTCTTTCGTGATAGATGTAAACGTGACTCCACCTAAATAATCCCTACTTTCTTCATTTTCCTTTAGTCTTTCTTCAAGTGTTTCATCAGAAGACAAACCTTCGGCCTCCACCCACATTCCAATTTCGTTTATAACTCCGTCCATTATTCTCGTAGT
Organism: Phoronis australis; assembly: GCA_002633005.1. Classification (NCBI taxonomy): domain Eukaryota; kingdom Metazoa; phylum Phoronida; family Phoronidae; genus Phoronis; species Phoronis australis. The sequence continues at coordinate 63,918 of NMRA01000819.1, forward strand.
CAATTTATTTTGTGGCGTATACGCTATTTTCCCTGGGTAAAAGGTTATTCCATTAATATCTTTAAGGTCTGGCGGCATTTTTAAATCGCCTGACGTTCGTTCGCGAGTAAAAATTTGAGACTTGGGTGCATTTTTTTTGTCTCGCGTTGCATGCATCGACAAAGGGAGAGTTGCAATAAGCACAGGTAATAACAGCAACATACCCCCTAAAAACGGTCGACGTTTAAGTATCGCGGCATCTTTCCAAAATAACAAGTCGCCAAGTTGGAGAATTACCTTGTTACACGACATTTTCTTACACTTTGCGTCAGCAAATTGGCGAAAATGTCAAACAAGTGTCACCGAGCTTCGCTATCCATCTTTGGTTAGTTTTTTTATCTCGTTTAACCCGTTTCACTCATCTTCTTCAAAACATGTAAAATTTTGTTCTTCTGATTTTGCGATAACTGACGCGTTTGTATTGTCTGCTACGAATCCCGTCACGAGAACGTAATCTGCTACTTTTTCGTGTCGTTTGATCACGGGAATACAATATAACGTGAAGGCTGGATGCATAAAAGGAAACGGAGAATGCTGCAAAAGTGGAACAAACATAATATGAAATCAAGTAATTGGTGTCATAATGGGTGTTTTTTATTGCAAATCTAGCTAAAAGGCGGTGTAATATCTAATTTGTACATTTTCAGGCAACACCCGTTGAATCTATTCAACAAAATAAAAAAGTTTGGTGAAGACCTATTGTTTTCCTTCATTCTCTACAGCAAAAGCCACATGTTATATTGGATTCAGAAATACAAAATGATAACTTCAAGAGAGCATTAAACTCGATCTAGGTGACACCAAAAACGTGTATCGAGTTTGACCTCAGTGTTTTTGTAACAATATCCAACTCACTTCTTTCCATACTTAGAGTAAGAATGGTTTCAAGGTTTAAGAAGAAGCGTCAAGTCGTTATTGTCTGTCTCCCAGACAATATGGCCACCACTTTCGATTCAAATGACCTCGATTTTGAAGAGCATTATACATTTACATGCATACCACAAGGGACAGGGTATGATTTTAATTCCGGAACTTGGCACTTGTTTCACCTATAACTTAAGTGAGAAAGNATACAAAATGATAACTTCAAGAGAGCATTAAACTCGATCTAGGTGACACCAAAAACGTGTATCGAGTTTGACCTCAGTGTTTTTGTAAAAATATCCAACTCACTTCTTTCCATACTTAGAGTAAGAATGGTTTCAAGGTTTAAGAAGAAGCGTCAAGTCGTTATTGTCTGTCTCCCAGACAATATGGCCACCACTTTCGATTCAAATGACCTCGCTTTTGAAGAGCATTATACATTTACATGCATACCACAAGGGACAGGGTATGATTTTAATTCCGGAACTTGGCACTTGTTTCACCTATAACTTAAGTGAGAAAGTCAGCCTTTTGCTCCTCTCAATTGCTTCCGAAAATGTTTATGTTACTTTAGTAATGTACACCAGGGAATCTACTAATAAGTGCTAACCACTAAGAACAAACGTTACTGCTGAAACACGGTCTCCTGCTTGTTGCTGACTTGCTGTCCTTTTTATTACATTGGAAAACTTGTTATTCGATAATAACGATGTCGGGGTCTTGTGTTCTGTGAGGTCTGTTTCGTGAAAAAGACTGAAATTTGATCTTATGTTCCCACGTCACTGTTAATGGATGTAAAGAACTCGACCTAAATGAAAATAACATTTATTCGAAATAGTATCAAAATTTCTTTTAAATATTAAATCTATTGGTGAGTCGTTAAAATTGTATACATGTACATACTAAAACAATATATTGTGTATAAAAATGATTTATTTGTATTCGTAATCACATGTCATTGCAACCTTAACATCTGTTTAGTAATTTATGTATTTGTGTATATAGATTTATTTGTATTTATTTAACCCACATGCAATGCTTCTTGGCGCTTTCTGGGTCGGTATGTTGTCACAATTCTTGAATAAAGATTTAGTCAATTGATTATAGTTTACAGAAGTAATATCAGTTAGTAGCAGTTATGTATACAATATACAAAGAAACGATGTACTTTTGCTCATGTGAGATTTAATTCTTTTTAAAAATCATTGTGCGGAGTGTCACACACCAAATACCTGTCTTACGTCTTTTAAGACGTAAAATTCACTTTTCATAAAACAGACGCCGGAGGTCCCCAGGGGTCCGTTTTATGATAAGTGACTTGAGGACGTGAGTCAGAAATTTTATCTTACCTTACCAGTTCACATTTTATCTTACCCTACCAGTTCACATTTCTGAACACAGGCTTTACTTAATGGTAATTAGGGGCAGCCTAGGAATAAATGACATCACTATTTATCTCAATTTCATCAGTTATATGACTAGTCTCACAGTAGTCCCATCGATCAAAAATGAACTCCAGTCGTGCTCTCCTCATTAAGAACACATACGCTATGAAGATATTGAAGCTGGTGAAAAACTAGCTCTACTACTGGCCGCCACATGAGTTGCACCGTTTCGAAAATCAACGCAACCGTGCTCACCTAAATACGTGGCAGACATTGAGCAAGAGGCAAAGAAAACGAAAAGTGTCCGTAAGTCGTTCACAGTAGTTAGTCTCTGTCGCTGTCCAGACGTCAGCCGTGCTCTCCATGGGAAAACACCTGCCAAGATGACATGACAATTCTTCAAGCGATAGGCAGGAGAGCGAAACAGCAGAAAAAGCCAGTAAAAGGCGTAGCATGAGCCAAATCAGTCTGAAAACAAGACAGATAGTGTCGTTTCCTTGACAAAAACTTGTTAACCATATCTCAAGAGCGTGCATCAAGGCGAAAGTAAAAACATGGCACTAGGGGACGCCTCAGTACTCTAAATCGTTTCAAAGAGCAACACCAGTCCGTAGGCCTACTTTCCTGAACAGAAACACGTAGGGGCCCACAACAAATTTAATGAAAATTCCTCAGCGTCTTGGATCACATTGAGGCATGGGCAAAAATCGAAATTGGCTGTAGGGGTGTACTCGTCCAAAAACCAATCAACCTCTTCTTTATGGAACACGTCTGGCAAAGTGAGCGGATACGTCGAATTGAAACGAAGGACATGCTTGTTATATTTTTGTATCCTTGGGAAACATATATGAGAATCCTCTTAAATTTTTGAGGCTTTTTGAAATGAGGCAACCGTAAATGTCCAATTTTATCGTGCCACCAGTTGTTGTAATAAACGTGTGCTATCCCAGGGCCCGGGGCCATGCGGCTGGGTAAAGTTACAAGTTTTTGCTCGAATCACACTTCGTAATTGGGCAAATATCCCGTCTCAGGTCACATCTAAATCGTTGGTCTGTGGAGGATGAGCGCTTAACAATGGACACTTGATTTTGATACACTACCTTGCAACCTCTTCTCGGCCTTAAGGTTCTCCCGCGCCAGGTAGCACTCAGGTGCCGGTATTTCCAGTCAAATTGGGTAGAATTTTGTTAGATGCTGGTGCCTCACAAAATCATAGGTGAATTGGCGCCGTAAGCAACCATTATTGTGGAAGAGACTGTGTGTCTCACTAGTTTGAGCTCTGTTTTTCCGTTAGGCACAGAACCGAGTTCAAATCCTAGCGGCTGTCGCTGGCAAACGATCGAGCAAGATACACAAGTGTCCGATGATTCAATGAACTCCGGCCAACTAATTAGTGCAAAGGAGAGGGTGACAACATTGATATAATGCGAAAACGATATCTGGGGACTCTAATAATTATAAAAAACTATTGATGACCCAAAATGATAATTCCCTTGCAGTATGTGTCACCGTCACTGTTCATGTCCCATTCGGGTCCATAGCCTACACTTCATCCGAGCGGATGTCTGGCAGTGGCTCTTACACGTTACCGAGCCTGTTGATTATGAACACGCAGCCAGTAGACGGCATTGTTTGTTATTATGTACCATCATTTTTCAGCTGATTGAACCGACAATTCTACCTTTTGTTATCATACCTGTATGACAATCCCACATGGCCAACAATCATTTATGTTCATTTGCCCACAGCACTATAAGTGTTTTTACTCTTTATCGCTGTCCTAGTTTCCTCATCGGCAGAATCACGAACAATTTGTGTTCAAGGTCTTCTTGTTACCTACGGGGAAATTGAAGGATATTTTATTCCTAAGGCGTCAAGAAAGGTATGTGCATTTCGGTAAAACAACCACTGCCCTGCTATATGCTATAGGTATACTTATTGCGCTGTCACGATCGTCGGCTTGGCATACATGTAAAAGTGAGCATATTTTAACCTTGCATATGATTTTCAGCAAATGACGACAACACGAGCGCCTGACAGCTGTACTTTTAAACAATACCGAACGAACGCCTTGCAGAGATGCAGTTTTAAACAATACGATACACATTCGCTTTTAAGCCTATCTTTTCGTCTTGTCTTCTCCCCTTCACACGAGAAGGGAGTTCTGACTGAGTTCAAGTCTTCGGACCACAGGATCGTCAGTGGCGGATAACAAGAATAAGGGTTCGTCATTGAGATATTGAATTTCTACAGCTTTAGGTGCTCTGCATTTATCGGTGGTTCTCGGGTACCTGCTCGTACCTCGTTGCATGATGGGCATACATGTACAGGCCGAGCAAAACAAAAATTGGCGTTATACACGCACATTTGGAACAAGTCAACTGGTTCTACACTGTCGAGTGAGNTAAACGTGTGCTATCCCAGGGCCCGGGGCCATGCGGCTGGGTAAAGTTACAAGTTTTTGGTCGAATCACACTTCGTAATTGGGCAAATATCCCGTCTCAGGTCACATCTAAATCGTTGGTCTGTGGAGGATGAGCGCTTAACAATGGACACTTGATTTTGATACACTACCTTGCAACCTCTTCTCGGCCTTAAGGTTCTCCCGCGCCAGTAGTAGCACTCAGGTGCCGGTATTTCCAGTCAAGTTGGGTAGAATTTTGTTAGATGCTGGTGCCTCACAAAATCATAGTGAATTGGCAACCTTTATTGCGGAGGAGACAGTGTGTCTCACTAGTTTGAGCTCTGTTTTTCCGTTAGGCACAGAACCGAGTTCAAATCCTAGCAGCTGTCGCTGGCACTAGACGATCGAGTAAGATACACAAGTGTCCGCTGATTCCCTGAACTCCGACCGACTAGTTAGCGCAAAGGAGAGGGTGACAACTTTGATATAATGCGAAAACGATATCTGGGGACTCTAATAATTATAAAAAACTATTGATGACCCAAAATGATAATTCCCTTGCAGTATGTGTCACCGTCACTGTTCATGTCCCATTCGGGTCCATAGCCTACATATGAACACGCAGCCAGTAAACGGCATTGTTTGTTATCATGTACCATCATTTTTCAGCTGATTGAACCGACAATTCTACCTTTTGTTATCATACCTGTATGACAATCCCACATGGCCAACAATCATTTATGTTCATTTGCCCACAGCACTATAAGTGTTTTTACTCTTTATCGCTGTCCTAGTTTCCTCATCGGCAGAATCACGAACAATTTGTGTTCAAGGTCTTCTTGTTACCTACGAGGAAATTGAAGGATATTTTATTCCTAAGGCGTCAAGAAAGGTATGTGCATTTCGGTAAAACAACCACTGCCCTGCTATATGCTATAGGTATACTTATTGCGCTGTCACGATCGTCGGCTTGGCATACATGTAAAAGTGAGCATATTTTAACCTTGCATATGATTTTCAGCAAATGACGACAACACGTCGAGCGCCTGACAGCTGTACTTTTAAACAATACCGAACGAACGCCTTGCAGATATGCAGTTTTAAACAATACGATACACATTCGCTTTTAAGCCTATCTTTTCGTCTTGTCTTCTCCCCTTCACACGAGAAGGGAGTTCTGACTGAGTTCAAGTCTTCGGACCACAGGATCGTCAGTGGCGGATGACAAGAATAAGGGTTCGTCATTGAGATATTGAATTTCTACAGCTTTAGGTGCTCTGCATTTATCGGTGGTTCTCGGGTACCTGCTCGTACCTCGTTGCATGATGGGCATACATGTACAGGCCGAGCAAAACAAAAATTGGCGTTATACACGCACATTTGGAACAAGTCAACTGGTTCTACACTGTCGAGTGAGACCTTGCGATAGCCCATAAAACCGCGTGTTTGTATTGGGGGAGTGTGTACATGTATGCAAAATTTATTATCGTCATCGACAGAGGGTTATCTCCTTAGAAAGGCGAATATTCGAGGCGTGGTTTATGGGGGATATTTTTATTGGTTGCTGAATGCGTGAACAGATAAAATGATTTTATATATCTCTGGGTATGATTTTATTCACTGCTATGCAGAAAATCGCAAGGTGTGACACTGCTTGTAAGCAATAACGAGAGACCACCTGTTGATATCTGGCCCGATTAAAGGTAAGATATAGAGGGAAATTGTGTTAGCTCTTACCACCTGAATCTCAAAATTGTCTTTAAGTTGCACACAAAAATGAGCAATCATTGTGCCAGACACAAAAATTAAATGTGTCACGTTTGAGGAAGGTACTAATTGTTTTATCATTGAATTTTATGTTAGTTTTATTTAACACCGTGGGTTCATTTAATAAAGCGTCATGGTGGCAATTATATATGTGTCGATATCTCACAGAACTGGACTAAAGTTAGCCTTGTTGACTGCACACTAGGCGTGCGTTCAGTAACGCTAGGACCTACGCTAGGACCTAAGCTAGCATCTAGCTAAAATCTAGCCAAAGTCACGTGTTCTCTTTTGAAATATATGACAATATCTCAAGTAATCTCGTGAAGTTTTGCTCTTAAGAGAGGTCCTAGCGTTAGGTGGCACTGAATAGTTAGGTTGTGGCCGTGGCCAATTTGCACTCTCAAAATGTTAAAATCTAGGGCTAGGCCAGGCTTGGGGGCATTTTTCAATTAGGTATTGTGTGTAGGCCAAGTGAATGTTTTTTTTTGTATTTGTGAACATGCTGGGAATGAAAAAAAGGCCAGTTTCTCCGGGCTGTAGCTGCACTCTTCTTGAAGATGGTGACCGCTTGTTACAGTTGTGCATTGCTGTGTAGCAACTGAGAAATTGGCCGCGATTTCAGGTAGCCCTCAAACAAGCCAGATTTGCAAAAAACTAGTTGGTTGACAGTACTTTTGGACCACATTTTTGGAATCGGTAGGAAATTTGCTTTCGGAATCTAATGTTGGCTTTAGTCGAGCATCGGCAGGAAAGTGGTGATTTTGGGGTGAAAAGTGTCGATTTTGCATTTTTTTGCCCTCATTTTTCTTAGTTCGGCTTGGTTTCCACTGGGAGTGAATGGGTCAAAAAAAAGAGAGAATAAAGTTTCTGTGCTCATCTGTAGGGCTTGTGATGTGAAATGACTCAAAACATTTCCTTATTTGCATGTAGTTTTGGACAAAGTGAAGAAAGGGTGAAGAGTGCGTTGACGTGTGTTCTGACAAGCAAACCCCTGTGAGAACTGTTCTGTGCCTCCTTACTGAACGGGAGGCAAGAGTCTTTCTCGTGAGAAAATGAGCAAGTTATACTTTGCTCCCCGACTTCCGGTCACCATTAGCGGATATTAGAGCTTAGCCAAGCAAAATGAACAATTATAATACCACAACCTAGAAATAATTTATGCAAATTATGTTAATAACTAGTAGTAATGAATATTTTCTCAGATATTTTTGCTCAAGTGAATTTTAACAATTTTACCGTATGTCAGATCTAATTTCTGACGCAGTCTTTAAATCAAAAACCGGACGATCGCCGCACAAATAAAAAAGTTCATGTTCAATTCAACGTTTCGTCTTTTCATTAGACATCCAGATAGAGTGAAGTGAGAGATACATCTTTGTATCTCTCACTTCACTCTATGGATGTTACCTGAGCTGTATGTTGGCACGTATTGTCCTAAATTGTTGTAAATATGATCCTGATGATGTCTAATGAAAAGACGAAACGTTGAATTGAACATGAACTTTTTTATTTGTGCGGCGATCGTCCGTTTTTGATCTTATTGTGGCCAAAAACTGATTTAATTAGTCTTTAAATAATTTGCACGAAACAAACCCAGATAAATGTCACAAATGATTGAGTGCTTACGTACAGTGATATAATTTCTGAATAACGTATTTTTCCTGTTGTAATTTCACTACTAATGTCTGCTAACCTCGCGCTACACCAGCTGGCAGTTCTAGCAACGCTTTAAAAGTCATACCAATGGAATTACTTGGAAGCCTAATGTTATAAAATTACATATGCCTGTTATTACCATGCCACAATACGTACGCCTGTTATAACCATATTCCACATTACAAGACAAGTGATGTAAGCCGATAAGTTTCTGAATGAGTAACACACGGTTGTCGTTTTAAAAGTTAAAGCTCATCGCGTCAATGTCAATGGGAAAGGCTGTCTAAAGGACCATCTATATCGCCTAAAGCGTTAACACCGATAGCCGGGGTAGTAAGTACCGTGCTGTGGCGGTGATACAGTCGAGCGGATAACCCACATTCATACAGAATGATCAAGACGAGTCATAATTGCGAACGTTGATATGAAAAAGTTTCCGATAACCGCCTAATACAATGCACTCGTGTTGGCCGCTATCTTAATCCACCGATAGGCAATGTCCAATTACGTGCAATAGACAAACACCCACTTCAGTGAGCATACAGTTCTAAGGGAGTACCCCCAACTTAGTTATGGCATTCACGATTGGTTCCTCTGTCAGTTTGGCATTTTGCTCTTCAATCTATCAAAAAATTCATTTGATTTTTGCAACTTACAATCGACCTTAACTTCTTTGCTGACCCGGAATAGAAGTTATGTGTTAGCTTTAAACGACTACTCATGCCGTAGAGTTCGGCTTATCACGGCTGGTCAACTATTTCGGCCGTCGCAACAAAGAAACGACTGAGATGGGAATCCCGGGCACCCGCTACATACATTTGAATCCATGAATAAGAACGCGATGACTGCGTTGGTACATGGTAGGATAGAACGTATGAAAAAATAATAACTTTATAGGTTTTTGACCCCTGACCATATGCTGTAGGGACAAGCACTTGGATGGTTAATGTCTGCTCAACAGCAGTTGCTGTTGAACAAAATCGACTGGCTTCGGCAAAAACTCCTGTCAGAGATTACAGAGTTTTTAGTTTTTTATCTATTTCTTTAACGGTTGTTGCGAGGCGGTTGCCTGGGATTTCTTTCCTCGAGCGACGGCGCCGAGATGCCGGTGTTTACATTTGGAGATTTCGTTTTTGCAATGAATATTGCCGGGTTAGCTGTTGCGTTGTGTTACCTAATGCAAGAGCCAGTGTTATTCTGAACATACGAGATGACTCAGATGAACCTTTAGAGTAGGC
>NMRA01000819.1:74036-95520 GCA_002633005.1 Phoronis australis
GGTGCTCTGCATTTATCGGTGGTTCTCGGGTACCTGCTCGTACCTCGTTGCATGATGGGCATACATGTACAGGCCGAGCAAAACAAAAATTGGCGTTATACACGCACATTTGGAACAAGTCAACTGGTTCTACACTGTCGAGTGAGATCTTGCGATAGCCCATAAAACCGCGTGTTTGTAATAGGGGAGTATGTACATGTATGCAAAATTTATTATCGTCATCGACAGAGGGTTATCTCCTTAGAAAGGCGAATATTCGAGGCGTGGTTTATGGGGGATATTTTTATTGGTTGCTGAATGCGTGAACAGATAAAATGATTTTATATATCTCTGGGTATGATTTTATTCACTGCTATGCAGAAAATCGCTAGGTGTGACACTGCTTGTAAGCAATAACGAGAGACCACCTGTTGATATCTGGCCCGATTAAAGGTAAGAAATACATGTAGAGGGAAATGGTGTTTAGCAGTTCTTACCACCTGAATCTCAAAATTGTCGTTAGGTTGCACACAAAAATGAGCAATCATTGTGCCAGACACAAAAATTAAATGTGTCACGTTTGAGGAAGGTACTAATTGTTTTATCATTGAATTTTATGTTAGTTTTATTTAACACCGTGGGTTCATTTAATAAAGCGTCATGGTGGCAATTATATATGTGTCGATATCTCACAGAACTGGACTAAAGTTAGCCTTGTTGACTGCACACTAGGCGTGCGTTCAGTAACGCTAGGACCTACGCTAGAACCTACGCTAGAACCTACGCTAGGACCTAAGCTAGCATCTAGCTAAAATCTAGCCAAAGTCACGTGTTCCCTTTTGAAATGATACGACAATATCTCAAGTAATCTCGCGAAGTTTTCAGTTGCTCTTAAGAGAGGTCCTAGCGTTACTGAACGGGAGGCAGGAGTCTTACTCGTGAGAAAATGAGCAAGTTGTACTTTGCTCCCCGACTTCCGGTCACCATTAGCGGATATTAGAGCTTAGCCAAGCAAAATGGACAATTATAATACCACAACCTAGAAATAATTTATGCAAATTATGTTAATAACTAGTAGTATAAATATTTTCTCAGATATTTTGTGAATTTTAACAATTTTATCGTATGTCAGATCTAATTTCTGACGCAGTCTTTAAATCAAAAACCGGACGATCACCGCACAAATAAAAAAGTTCGTGTTCAATTCAACGTTTCGTCTTTTCATTAGACATCCAGATAGAGTGAAGTGAGAGATACATATTGTATGTATCTCTCACTTCACTCTATGGATGTTATCTGAGCTGAATGTTGGCACGTATTGTCCTAAATTGTTGTAAATATGATCCTGATGATGTCTAATGAAAAGACGAAAAGTTGAATTGAACATGAACTTTTTTATTTGTGCGGCGATCGTCCGGTTTTTGATCTTATTGTGGCCAAAAACTGATTTAATTAGTCTTTAAATCATTTGCACGAAACAAACCCAGATAAATGTCACAAATGATTGAGTGCTCACGTACACTGATATTATTTCTGAATAACGTATTTTTCCTGTTGTAATTTCACTACCAACGTCTGCTAACCTCGCGCTACACCAGCTGGCAGTTCTAGCAACGCTAAGTCATACCAATGAAATTACTTGGAAGCCTAATGTTATAAATTACATATGCCTGTTATTACCATGCCACAATACATACGCCTGTTATAACCATATTCCACATTACAAGACAAGTGATGTAAGCCGATAAGTTTCTGAATGAGTAACTCGAGGTTGTCGTTTGAAAAGTTAAAGCTCATCGCGTCGATGTCAATGGGAAAGGCTGTCTCGAGGACCATCTATATCGCCTAAAGCGTTAACACCGATAGCCGGGGTATTAAGTACCGTGCTGTGGCGGTGATACATTCGAGCGGTTAACCCACATTCATACAGAATGATCAAGACGAGTCATAATTGTGAACGTTGATATGAAAAAGTTTCTGATAACCGCCAAATACAATGTACTCGTGTTGGCCGCTACCTTAATCCACCGATAGGCAATACCCAATTATGTTTAATAGACAACTAACACCCACTTGAACATACAGTTCTAAGGCGATACGCCGACTTAGTTATGGAATTCACGATTGGTTCCTCTGTCAGTTTGGCACTTTGCTCTCCAATCTATCAAAAACAATTCATTTGATTTTTGCAACTTACAATCGATCTTAACTTCTTCGCTGACCCGGAATAGCTTTAAAAGACTATTGATGCCGTTGAGTTCGGCTTATCACGGCTGGTCAACTATTTCGGCGGTCGCAACAAAGAAACGACTGAGATGGGAATCCCGGGCACCCGCTACATACATTTGAACCCATGAATAAGAAAGCGATGACTGCGTTGGTACATGGTAGGATAGAACGTATGAAAAAATAATAACTTTATAGGTTTTTGACCCCTGACCATATGCTGTAGGGACAAGCACATGGATGGTTAATGTCTGTTCAACAGCAGTTGCTGTTGAACAAAATCGACTGGCTTTGGCAAAAACTCCTGTCGGAGATTACAGAGTTTTTAGTTTTTCATCTATTTCTTTAACGGTTGTTGGGAGGCGGTTGCCTGGGACTTCTTTCCTCGAGCGACGGTGCCGAGATGCCGGTGTTCCGTCGAAGATCCAAGGATAAATGTAAATTATGTGTTCGTGTCTTTACATTTGGAGATTTCGTTTTTGCAATGAATATTGTCGGGTTAGCTGTTGCGTTGTGTTACCTAATGCAAGAGCCAGTGTTATTCTGAACATACGAGATGACTCTGATGAACCTTTAGAGTAGGCACAAGTTAGTCCAAGTTGAGCTGCACTTCATAGCAAAGATAATTTATTGCCAACATACACAAATGTTATCTGGTTATGAGCGCAGATATGAACAGCGAAACAAAGTCATCTGTTGAGTTGTTGACACGATACCAATCAAAGCATTCCATCAGTTGTTACAATGCTTGCGTGTAATGGTTGAATATGTAATTAGTAAAATGTCAACTCAGGGTACGAAACTGTTTTGTTTCAGTTGGTACCTTTACGTAGGCCTATATACACAAGTGTAGCAAACTAGTCAATGAGTCTTAGTGTCTCCCCGATTTATGCGTCGGTAATAAGCTCAAACACACCTCGTCACCGATTCCCTGATTTTATTTCAGTCGGCCGTGTACCTCAACAGTTCAGCCTGGTGTACATGTGCGTAGACACGATTTGAAAGGCATAGTGGGTTTATCACTTGACGTTTAGATAATGAACGGGTGAGGAGGTTTACGTGAATTGAATTTGACAGTATGATAGTAACACGACTGTTTGTTTACCAGAGGACCGTCAAACACTGGGTGTATCTAGATAGCCCACGCAAAAAGAATGATGGAATGCGCACGTAAATTCTTCTTTCAAATCTTTTTTTGTCGATAAGGGCGCATTCTTTTTTGTTTATGTAAACAACAATTCATATTTGTTCTTCGGTATTTGTGTTATTGGCAAACACCTTTTACTGAGCCGAATTTTCTTAATGGTTTCTTGTTTCCTTTCCTTGTAATTTTATAATGTAGGCCCAAGGACGTTTTTTGTTGTAACATAACTGAACGCCAACACTTTAAAGCTGTATACCGTGTGCACTCACCTAGGACGAATTTTCTGAATAGGGGTGTGTAAATTAAGGCGAACAAAAGTTCGTCGTCACCGTGTTTTCCACGGCTGGCGCTGAATCTAGCTCGAAAATTATGAACTTGCTAAAACAAAAAATAGTGGAGATGTAGATAATCAGTACTGTTATATAAAGAAACATGTTCTTTGCAACTGGAAATCATAGTGTCATTCCAAAATTAATCCCTTCGTCCACCCACCGCATCCCTGTAGTTCTGTTATAGGTGAGTGTATCCGTCACCTTTGGACACATCAAGCTAGGACTCAGTGATGCTGAAACTATAAAGGTCTTTTCGTCGCCATATTAGTGCGAGTACAAGTAACGGTATTCGCCAGCCTGAGGTCCACATGTAAATATTGACTTTCTAAATATTAACACTATTTTCAGCGACATTGACGAGAGAATGACCTTCATTCATGGGGTCTGCACGTCTTCTTATCTGTGACGGGCAAACACGAAGAGTGATATATTATTAAATTATAAAATGTAACAAAAGATAAGGCATCTTCAAGTAGCGCCGTTAGATATTCAGATGAGCGTCTCACTAATGACTAGTTTAAACCTACTGAACCAGTTACACACTATTAGAGCACAGGATATACCCGCCCGGCTGATCTTCTATCAGTCCATAGCACGGGGCCACGCCGCCAACTAGTCGAGTGTCGGCGTATTTTGGCTTTTCCTTCACACCATGCTCATAAATGCTGGAATTTAGTTACAATCAATTTTAGAATGATGTTTTGAGAATTTTTTCTTCAATTTGATTACTATTAATCAAGAAATAAACGCAAAATTTAAAACATTAAATATTTTGTGTGACGTCACCAGTGCATCCGTTTTCTAGCCGCGAGCTCAACTGAGCATTTTGGAAAGTTGCATGTGTGGATGATACTGTAATAGCAATCGGACAGACAATATTTCAGTTTATGCATTTCTAAAAGACCCTAAGATCGCTCAGAAATGGCACAGGTTCGTGCGTCGGACGCGGGTATAACAGCACACGGTGGAGCAAGCGATAAGTTCAGGAGCTTGTGTTCAGCTCATTTTGTGGAATCGTTCTTTGATTCGTCGCAAAAATTTGATGAAGGTTTCTCCATGGAGAAGAGTGTAGCGTATTGTACCATTGGTGAGAAAGTAGCTGTCAGACACAGATTGAGTATGAGCCTCTGTCACACACTGTATGTGATTGGTTTCCATCAAACTATCCTTGGTCAAAATGTTGTGTGAATCCATCATATCCACATATGCGTCAATGTCTAATTGTAGAAAATGGAATGCACTAAAACGACACAAAGATTTCATAATTTTGGAACAGACAAGACAAAAACGAGAAATAAAATCCAGATAGTATCACAATAATTAGATATAACTGTTTCTGACAAACGAACTCTGCATTCGGAGAAACGAAATCAGTGTCCGCTATTCGCGACTGGGACACTAACAGTCAGGGTAAAAACTTCGGTTCGATTTGGAGTTCGATATTACTCGACGCTAAAGTGGTTAAAAATTAAATGGTGATGCAATAAAAGGCTTTAATTACCACTATGAAGTCAGGACTGTCCGCAGACTGGGTAGGCTCCGACTCGGCTTCACTCGCTGAAGACGCCGGTGTGGGAGGATCAAGTCATCCGTACGGTCTCAAATACGACAAGTCTGTCGAACTGACGAGGTCTAACTCATTACCTGTTTCACCTATAGCCCGAGTGTCGTATTCAACCCCATCTCCATACCTATCTTCATAATACTCATCAAGCTCGCTCTATCAGTCTGCCACTACTATCCCGCGCTATTACTAATGTAATGTCAACTGATCAACGTCTTCTACTGATTACATCACGTGGCGGGAAACCAAACAATCAATAAATTTTCTTTAAAATTCGAAATTCCTCAATTATTCTCCAATATAAGTATTTGTTTAGTTAAATTTTCTGTTATAAAATTGTTATACACTGTCTAAAACCTCAATAAGTGTAAACATGCATTGTAGGAACAGTTCAAGATATCGTCTCAAATGGGAAGTACACTTACCTCTGGTAGCTTACGGTCTTGTGTTTGCTATCATATTGTCTCATATGGGATACCTCTGGTACCTCACGTTCTTGCGTTTGCTATATTAACAGGCTATGTGGGCTTCTTGGCTAATTAATATTCAGTGAAGTAGATATCGGTAGCATTGATACTTGCCTTGTCCAGGTTAGGGTTTTACCACTTCTCATTGTTTTGGGTAGCCTCTTCAAAACAAGTTCCTACTAGAGACGGCTCCTGATTGGTCATAATGACATCCGGTAAGACACCACTAGAGCCTGATCCATACTGCAGCTTTGCGATGGACACTCATATAACTAATCGAAATTAAATTCTGAGGCTCGGGAATTTTGACCCAGTGTTTAAAAATGCATTATCATGACCACCACTGGAATGAAGTTCCAGTCCTAAAAAGCACACAAGATCATAGCAATGAGATCCGATTCAAAGTCACGTGGTGCAAGTCACTATCATTTTAATTTTCCCCGTTCCGCAGAAACTACACTATAAAACGCTCAGTGCACCATACAGAAGACCTAAACGTGTTGAACGAACCGAATTTAGACTATATGGGTGTACAGATGACGCCTTGACTCCCTAGCAACAAGTGAAGAATGGAGTCACCGACACTTAGCGACACGCTCTGTCCATGCACATCAACTGCATTGCACACAGTTATTACATTCATTTAGAGAAGTTGAGATGTATTTTTGAATATCGTGACCACAATTCTCGAGACAGGCGTTACTCAAAGTTCCAGTGGCCCGATGAATTGCACTCAATTCCTCATTTGTGGCAACAGATGATGGAGGTCGATGGCTCAACATGTCTCCTTCATCTTAATTGGCACATGGTTCCGTTTGCATTTCACGAGTATGTGTAGTTAAGTTTTACTAAGCTCGAGCTAACAAACGTGTTTAGTTGACCGAGGAGGCTACTGAGGAACTGGTAACACAGCAAAGCATCAAACTGCTGTTTTAAAACAACCCCCCGCTCTTTGGGATCGACTTGAAACCTTACTCAGATTTGATATTGTGGGGATTTTTGCGCTCGCGCTACTAACACAAGTTGTGAAATTGGCTTCTTTGTATGCAAACAGAAGTACTGCTCATGACACTGATCAACAGATATTTATGGTTTCAGTCGAAATGACACAGATCATTACTGGAGTTGATCTACACAATTAAACGCCATCTTTTTGTAAGGCATATAATTCCTCAATAACAAAGTAGTGTATACGAGCGCGAAGAGGATCATATTTCATTGATATTGCGTTCGTAAAATGATGCATTAAATTTCATCTAAGTAGGCCCATTCTAGCCCCCTCTCTCGTCAGTGTGTTGGTATTATGCAGCCATCTGCCGCACCAGGGGGCTGGTTGATCAAATGGCCATCCCTCAGCTCATATTGTAATAGTCATAAGTTCAATTTGAACGGGTCAGAAGTCGCTATTCAAGTGAAATTCAATAGGTCGTTATAACTGAATGACAGGCAATATATTACCCAATTCCATTTTTATTAAATTAGCGATAAGACCTTATGCTATTTTTGTGCTCATATAAGATGGGTGATGTGGTTAATGCGAGTAGTGGAGTGAGTTTCATCATCTGCAATAGATACACGTATGAATGAAATGTGCAAACCCACATACAATTCGAGACAAGACATTATTGTATACCTTTCATGTACAGTGTCAGCGACGTACATGTACATATCATAAAACTGGAGATTGACGTGAAATATAGCAATAAATACGCCCTACGTTGACCCACCCTAACCAAACAATCGCCAAAGCTAAGTGCAAATATTGAAAAATTGTTCTCAAATTAATCACACGGCTTACGCTATAACAACCGTGCGGTCCACAACACGTTTACGAAATCAATAATTGGTATTGAAGCCCAGATACGTTTATTCATCGACCGTGCAAGCTGGGTTAGCCAAGGAAACAGTGACTTTTAACGGTGAGATCTTTTCAATGCACAAGCATTAGATTGTTAGTTATTCGGTTATCGGGCCTCTCAATGATGTCACCGTGTCATCATTTTGGACAACCCATGCACTCAGTGGACGGAGAGGATGACAATCGTTTGTAGTGGACACAGCTAGTGTTATGCTGTTACTAAGAACGGGTCATTCAATTTGCTAATTTCAGTAAGATAATGTCGTCTAGAATGACATATTTGGCCATAAAAATAACAGGCACTTGTAGTTATATATAGAGAGAGTTCTTGTCTGTCTAGGGTCGCAAAATGCCGGGTTCGAGGACGGAATCCACACCTGACATGTGTATATTTGGTTTGACTGTCTTTTCGACTACAGAGGGGCTCGCTCAGATGCGCCTCATATAAAGACAAGAGAAAACTCGAGATGTTGTTTTATCATTTATAATCGCAACCAACATGCGCTAATTTGCTTGCGCTCCACGTTTTAGACGGGCTGTGTACTCAAAGTTCGATTTGTATTTGAATTAGGCTTTTGTGGACCCAGTCGGGTGAATGCAACTGGTTAGCAATTGAATGTAGACCAACGTAAACATTCTATTCAGCTGCATGCACGATTGCACCATATACATGACAGGATTATGTGAATGGCAACGCGCGGTCAAAGCACTGCGTTTGTGTAGCATGACACTATAAGTGAGCTAGGGCTCTCGAGATGGATGCTAATCGATTGACAGTGTAAATGCAGTCCACGCATATTGACCGTCTACAAAAAGGAACCTTATTGGAGGTTTCGTTCATTTTATCAAAATGATAAAGTCTTTTGAAAACTTTAGTTGTATTGCCTCTCTCAGCGCCCTCTATCGGTCATGGATTTTAAGGAAGGTTAAAAAACACAAAAGCAAACGAACAAAAAACATGAGTCTAACGAAGCTCTTTTTCACAAGTGACAAACTTGAGAGACGTGAACGTCCTTTCAAAAATAAGCAACTGGGAGATAATGATTCTTCCCTACATTTTCCTCTTGAACCGTGCAAGTAAAACGATCCCCATCGAATTTCATAAGCGTCTTTTTCGGATCTTGTTTGTTGTAGAAATCTGTGGTACATCTTTGGGACAGAAAATGCCAATTTTTTAAACTGCTGAATGGTTTCTTCTCTAGTGATTTAATCCCGTCTACTGTCAATGCGTCACAGGCTATGATGTTAATCTGCGTACACGGTGTTGATGGAACATTATGGAAGTGTTGCACAATGACATTATTTCGTTTATACTGATGACACTGAGTCGATTATTTAGATGAGGATACAGGTTGTAATGGTGACATTCATAACAAATACGACGACGAAGATAATGGTGATGAAGACGACGTTTATGATGAAGTTTGTGATGGTGACTGTGTGATGACGAAGATAAATTATTATAATAATGATAATAAGTATAATAGCTTACAATTATAACGAGTATGCAATGGTTATTTTGTGTAAGTCTTTCTTAAGTAACTGTGTTTTACCCTATTAGCAGTACAATTAAGGTCATCGTCTTAAAAACTAATCTTCATTCGTGTACACCCACACTCGAATTTTTGTAAACGTGAAACTGCGACACAGTTCGTACGAAAATAAACAATTGTTAGCGTGTGCATTGTACATCTCTGCCGCCTAGGTGGCTATGAAGGTCGGATGTGTGATGTCGACCATATTGTATTTCTAGTTCTCGGAAAACATGAAATAACATACTTTTTAGTTCACGGTGAATTGCATTCTTCTCAACTCTATTGTTAGTATCTCGTTTTTGTTGTATACATAACCTAGAGAGGCATTGCACAACACATACATCCGGGACTTGTTCGAATGTTAGGTATAAATATTATTTACACAATGTAGATTTGCTTTTTAGCGAGCTTATATTACAAGACTTTTTAGCGAGATTATATTACAAGACTTTTTAGCGAGATTATATTACAAGACTTTTTAGCGAGATTATATTACAAGACTTTTAGCGAGATTATATTACAAGACCTTTTAGCGAGATTATATTACAAGACTTTTTAGCGAGATTATATTACAAGACTTTTTAGCGAGATTATATTACAAGACTTTTTAGCGAGATTATATTACAAGACTTTTTNTAAGCGTCACCTAGCGGATCAAGAATGTTACAAATTTCTGGCGTTGGACAATCGTTTGTAGTGGACACAGCGAGTGTTATGCTGTTACTAAGAACGGGTCATTTAATTTGCTGATTTCAGTAAGATAATGTCGTCTAGAATGACATATTTGGCCATAAAAATAACAGGCACTTGTAGTTATATATAGAGAGAGTTCTTGGCTGTCTAGGGTCGCAAAATGCCGGGTTCGAGGACGGAATCCACACCTGACATGTGTATATTTGGTTTGTCTTTTCGACTACAGAGGGGCACGCTCAGATGCGCCTCATATAAAGACAAGACAAAACTCGAGATGTTGTTTTATCATTTATAATCGCAACCAACATGCGCTAATTTGCTTGCGCTCCACGTTTTAGACGGGCTGTGTACTCAAAGTTCGATTTGTATTTGAATTAGGCTTTTGTGGACCCAGTCGGGTGAATGCAACTGGTTAGCAATTGAATGTAGACCAACGTAAACATTCTATTCAGCTGCAAGCACGATTGCGCCATATACATGACAGGATTATGTGAATGGCAACGCGCGGTCAAAGCACTGTGTTCGTGTAGCATGACACTATAAGTGAGCTAGGGCTCTCGAGATGGATGCTAATCGATTGACAGTGTAAATGCAGTCCACGCATATTGACCGTCTACAAAAAAGAACCTTATTGGAGGTTTCGTTCATTTTATCAAAATGATAAAGTCTTTCGAAAACTTTAGTTGTATTGCCTCCCTCAGCGCCCTCTATCGGTCATGGATTTTAAGGAAGGTTAAAAAACACAAAAGCAAACGAACAAAAAACAGGAGTCTAACGAAGCTCTTTTTCACAAGTGACAAACTTGAGAGACGTGAACGTCCTTTCAAAAATAAGCAACTGGGAGATAATGATTCTTCCCAACATTTTCCTCTTGAACCGTGCAAGTAAAACGATCCCCATCGAATTTCATAAGCGTCTTTTTCGGATCTTGTTTGTTGTAGAAATCTGTGGTACATCTTTGGGACACAAAATGCCAATTTTTTAAACTGCTGAATGGTTTCTTCTCTAGTGCTTTAATCCCGTCTACTGTCAATGCGTCACAGGCTATGATGTTAATCTGCGTACACGGTGTTGATGGAACATGATGGAAGTGTTGCACAATGACATTATTTCGTTTATACTGATGACACTGAGTCGATTATTTAGATGAGGATACAGGTTGTAATGGTGACCTTCATAACGAATACGACGACGAAGATAATGGTGATGAAGACGACGTTTATGATGAAGTTTGTGATGGTGACTGTGTGATGACGCAGATAAATTATTATAATGATAATAAGTATAATAATGATAATAAGTATAATAGCTTACAATTATAACGAGTATGCAATGATTATTTTGTGTAAGTCTTTCTTAAGTAACTGTGTTTTACCCTGTTAGCAGTACAATTAAGGTCTAATCTTCGTTCGTGTACACCCACACTCGAATTTTTGTAAACGTGAAACTGCGACACAGTTCGTACGAAAATAAACAATTGTTAGCGTGTGCATTGTGCATCTCTGCCGCCTAGGGGGCGATGAAGGTCGGATGTGTGACGTCGACCATATTGTATTTCTAGTTCTTGGAAAACATGAAATAACATACTTTTTAGTTCACGGTGAATTGCATTCTTCTCAGCTCTATTGTTAGTATCTCGTTTTTGTTGTATACATAACCTAGAGAGGTATTGCACAACACATACATCCGGGACTTGTTCGAATTTTAGGTATACATATTATTTACACAATGTAGATTTGCTTTTTAGCGAGATTATATTACAAGACTTTTTAGCGAGATTATATTACAAGACTTTTTAGATGGCATTAAATACAAATATGTGAACAACGCATATAAACTCAAAACGAAGAATATAATTCGCTTAAAAGCAGAGCTTGTGGAGAAGTAAAGGGTGTAACCTGTAATGTTTTACCTCCTTTCATCCAAGAAAATTCCTAGTGTAACTTTCGTGGATCTAACTTCATATCTAGACTAAATTATTAAGCGCCCTGTCGCAAAGAACTTCACTCAACAGTTGAACTTGGCTATTCAGTTGTTGGAGTATTGAAAACAACATGAACATTGACCTACTGCATTAAAGTCAATCAGAATGAAAACAACATGAACTTTGACCTACTGCATTAAAGTCAATCAGAATGAAAGCAACATGAACTTTGACCTACTGCATTAAAGTCCATCAGATTCACCTGTGACATTCACCAGGCAAGCTCAGTCTTTTCTCTGACTCTACAAGCTCAACATTGGTTTTAATGCATTTATTTTCTATTCATCGTTATGTTAAACATGGCGTTCCATTTCTTTTTATTGGGTTTAATAGATAAACGTTCGAATTGGCCGCAGGCTGATCTCGCGGCAGGCGTCAGTTGATGTAAAATATTAAAACAGAGAAAAGTGAGATCATCCTAGCGCCAACGAAGGGCGTGTATTAATATGACGTCGTGTTCAACAAAGTTTGACTCAGAGAGATACTCTATTATAACTATCATTGGAGTGATGGTCTGAGTATTGATTTGAACTTTTTAATTTACCTTCACAGCACAACAAATCATCTTGTCCAATGCATACATGCAACCCATTTCTAGCTGGTCACCGTTAACGACCACAGGGTCAACCAGAACTCACGGACATGTACGGAGTTGAAAGTTCATAGGTCAGAATTTGCAAGAAGAAACAAGACAAAATTTGTGCGCTTGTATTTTTAGTTCTCATAATAAGTTTTTGTTATTGAATAAAAAGCAAGCCCCCCAACGTGGATATATACCTTTGTATATATGTAGTCAGTCAATGCAAGCATTATGTTTTTGATGATGTCTCAGCATTATTTTTTAACGTGCATGTATCATCGTTAATAGTTTGNAACAACATGAACATTGACCTACTGCATTAAAGTCCATTTCTTTTTATTGGGTTTAATAGATAAACGTTCGAATTGGCCGCAGGCTGATCTCGCGGCAGGCGTCAGTTGATGTAAAATATTTAAAACAGAGAAAAGTGAGATCATCCTAGCGCCAACGAAGGGTGTGTATTAATATGACGTCGTGTTCAGCAAAATTTGACTCAGAGAGATACTCTATTATAACTATCATTGGAGTGATGGTCTGAGTATTGATTTGAACTTTTTAATTTACCTTCACAGCACAACAAATCATCTTGTCCAATGCATACATGCAACCCATTTCTAGCTGGTCACTGTTAACGACCACAGGGTCAACCAGAACTCACGGACATGTACGGAGTTGAAAGTTCATAGGTCAGAATTTGCAAGAAGAAACAAGACAAAATTTGTGCGCTTGTATTTTTAGTTCTCATAATAAGTTTTTGTTATTGAATAAAAAGCAAGCCCCCCAACATGGATAAATACCTCAGTCAATGCAAGCATTATGTTTTTGATGATGTCTCAGCATTATTTTTTAACGTGCATGTATCATCGTTAATAGTTTGGTATCGGTCAGTCACGCCTGTTTTGTTAATATTGGCTTTTATCTGCTTTCAGCGTGAACCGGAGTTTTGTCCGTTCATCCTTAAGGATTTGTTAAATCTAAAATATCTAAATGTCATAAAAGTTATTTATGTTGAATAATTAATATGTGACGACCTGTAATGTTAGTGTCATACACGATGACATTTTCTTTTGAGTTAGCAGGAAAGCACTTTATAAAAATGTATTTTGTCTGCACTCGATAACCAAGTGACAACATAAGCTTTTAATAAAGTATCTCTAGATACTCCTTATCGATAGCGCCATCTATCGTTAGGATGTCATTTCATGACTGGGTAAAAGTCGCCATCACAGAGAACGTACTTCTTGTCGTTGAAACTAATAACGAATAGCCTGCATCGAAGTCTACACGACTGTTCTTCCCATTGATGACTCATAGCGTTAATTTTAGTACTGCTAATTAATGGGGGTTACTTGGTGTGGTTTACAAATTACTAAATTTATAAATTTATTCACATATTCATCAATCTTGTGTTTCTATTGCTAAAACATAGCAAAGCTCAATCCCAAAAGTACACAGATCAGACATATGTGTAAAACAATAAGTAGACATGGAACAAACCTTAACAGAAATCCTAATATTGTTTGTTGATGGTTATTCGTTGTCGTGCAACAGAAATTAAATTTGTTGGCAAGTGATCCAGTGAAGTAGGTCTTTGAGTAATAGCAAAGTTGGTAATAGCTTGTGGTTGGTGTGTTTATGGTCGGTCTATATCACGATGCTGTGAGTCACAAATAGAACACGTTATTCCAGACATAGCCCGCTCGCTTCACTGACCTCAATATACAAGAATATCTCGTGTGGATATGTCAGTTGACATGCAGGTGGGCAGTCGTACCCGGCGGTTGATCTGAAAATGGATGCAGTGGATGAAAACGCACATTTACCAAATATAAATGCAACATTGCACAAAGACTTGGTGAAATGTATTGTACTCAGATGCACAGGAACCCCAACCTTATCAAGCTTCATTACCTGTTCAGAGAGCAAACGTTTCCGGCAAAAGTGTAAAACAGTGAATTGTGGGTACATGAGTTGAACACTTACATTTACCAAGAATATCCGACGTCCTGAAAATTGGGTCCAGTGACATCATTCGAATTGTAATTAATCAACCGTTTGGTTGAACGACGTTGCAATTCACTGACTAGCTCACCGGACAGGTGCACAGCCTTTCTAAATTCGCCCCATTGCAATGCGCGAGCACTATGCACCAAATCTATAGGCTGTGAAATGAAAATGAAAAATTATCTAAGCAAAAACGTAGTCCCCGGATAGGACTGTGTGCCCAGAGCTCGTGATTCATGAATGTCTAACAGCATGCGTACATATCCGGGTGTTCGTTGCACCAAGTGTTATGATCTAAATGCGCATCGACACTCTGCATTCAGAGAGTGTTGCAAAACAAGTTGTGTTCGTCTGGCTAGCGCTCATCGTTTTATATTGATCAGCTGACTGCGTTTTTATTAAGACGAATAATTGTCGTACGATTAGAATAGAGACCAGAAACATGTCACCTGGCGTACTATCATGTCTCTGCTGTTGCGGGGTAAGTTTAATCATGTTTCACGCCATTACTAAGCGAAAGTGGAAACAAAGGAATAGCGATCTAATTCAGCTGGATTGGCTTCACTTTTGACCCGCGAAAACGTCACTTACTCATCTACTGACATCGAAGTGTTGTCTACTGCGTGGTATAACGTCACGTTGTCTCTCTGTCTCGGTGATACTTATGAAATTTAATTACACTCATCTCATGTAATGGCGTGCCTTTGAAGAGTTTTAGGTTATCGCAGAGTTTCATCCGAGTATATTGTAAACACCCGCCCCCCACCCTAGTCCCGGCGGCTTCCGTTCTTTCATGGCTGTAGAATATAGAATGTAGCCTAACATTACACCGACGTAGTCTCCTTTCCAGAAACCTTATCCCGTATAGTTATTGGTGGAAGTGTGTAGAATCTATCTGTTCAGATGTGACCTGAATTAAGGTGCATAGGACGTTAATTGCGTAACATATTCTCAGTACCTAATACATGCACATACATGCCACTACACTTCCGAGTTTAATCTCAGCTAAAGCTGAATCCTGAATCAGGAAACCTGACCTACCAAAAGTAGGCCTACATTGCACTGGCCTGAAGCATTGCGAATAACTTGCTCACAACTCGTTGCACAAGGCGATAAGGCTAGCACCACCAGCCTGTGTTTAAATCACACCTTTCACCAAAAGCAACGTTTGCCCTGGCAGTTCATGCACATGTAGTCCTTGCATTCAATTGTGAACCCGGGGATGTGAATCGCCAATTAACTACAGTAACGTATATATAGACAATCGGGGCGTCTATATAGTGGCTTACAAATTCATATTTGGCGTTTAAACGATGTCGGCTTTATTAATTGGTAAAACGAACTAATAAGAATAGTTTCATACTCAAAGGCACACTGCACGGGACCGACTACTAGCAATGCAGTAAAATCTAAGCTGTTCAACGACACCTATTTTCATTGCGCAAATAACTATTGCAAATTTTGGAATTAACATGAAAAGTCACACTTTTCTGCATAACAAAAACAGTCATGTAAACTTATTATTCAAATATTAATTTCGATACACAATGTTCGTTTTCACTGCTGCGTCTTAGAGTTCAAGTTAACCTGTTGTCATGACTTGCCAATAACTTGATGTAACTATTTGTGTATGTATGACGTCATTTGTCGTGTACTTTTCCGAAAACGAGGCTAGTCGAATGTGAGTGCAGAAGTGGGCAGATAAATGACCGGCCTAAATTTTCATGTTCAGTTGCCAAATAATTAACACTAGCCGTTAGCAGCTAGTGGGAAACGCCGAGGGGAATAGCTACTCCTAAGAGTGAACCGATCGAGTGTTCATCGCAAGAGACATGAATACTTCTTGAAAAGACCGTGTTCAAAGCTTCAAGCAGAATTTCTGTCACCTGTCAGATTTTAGTAGGCAATTAAGGTGTGCGGCTGTGGGATTCTTCCTCTAGGCAGTACAAATTTCTTTCCAGAACATTTGACCCTGCCGTAACTCAAAGTACGGTAATCAGATATTCTTCAGTTTAAAGTGAAAACTAAGAATGTATTTAAAATATTGTATGTAGATGTCAGTGGCGGATTTAGAGGGGGCCCAAGGGGGCCATGGCCCCCTATAAAATTCTCCCAGCTTCCATTTGGCAGTTCGGGGGTGCGAATGCCTGAAGGGCGAAATTCTGGCTAATATTCTATTTGCTGTGCCCCAACTCAAAATCCTGGATGTATTTACAAAAGTTGCATCATAAATGTACATACGGAGGTAGAAAGCCAGCTAGCTGTATGAAGACTGTCGTCAACATACAGCTAGGTAGCCGTGTGTAGAACTCCGTTAGACACCGAAATTTCACACAAACCCGGGTGCTCAGTTCGTCACCTCGTCGTGAAACTTAGAGCTAACAACCTACACGGGTACATGCAGAATCTGGGAATGAATCGACATCCACAGTGCTCGTTACAGCCTTATATAGAAATTAACAAAATCTAATAAACGTTATTTTTTGTAATTCTCCGCCTTTTGTTACAAAGGAAAATCCTATCTGCCGTCGTTTTGAAAACAGTGCAATCTCGTGATACGCGCAGGCATTTCCCAAAACTTTGCGATATCTCTCGAGAGTATTTCCTGAAATTGTTTTTTTGGTATTAAAATAGTAAAAACTTGGAACGAAATGAAACCACTTCCGATTGTAGCAGCTAGTGGAAAACGCCGCGAGGGGAAATAGCGCCACCTATACTAGTGAACCGAGTGNATTTGCCGTGCCCCAACTCAAAATCCTGGATGTATTTACAAAAGTTGCATCATAAATGTACATACTGAGGTAGAAAGCCAGCTAGCTGTATGAAGACTGTCGTCAACATACAGCTAGGTAGCCGTGTGTAGAGCTCCGTTAGACACCGAAATTTCACACAAACCCGGGTGCTCAGTTCGTCACCTCGTCGTGAAACTTAGAGCTAGCAACCTACACGGGTACATGTAACAAGGGTACATGCAGGGGTACATGCAGGGGTACATGCAGGGGTACATGCAGGGGTACATGCAGGGGTGCATGCAGAATCTGGGAATGAATCGACATCCACAGTGCTCGTTACAGCCTTATATAAAAGTTAACAAAATCTAATAAACGTTATTTTTTGTAATTCTCCGCCTTTTGTTACAAAGGAAAGTCCTATCTGCCGTCGTTTTGAAAACAGTGCAATCTGGTGACACGCGCAGGCATTTCCCAAAACTTTGCGATACCTCTCGAGAGTATTTCCTGAAATTGTTTTTTTGGTATTAAAATAATAAAAACTTGGAACGAAATGAAACCACTTCCGATTGTAGCAGCTAGTGGAAAACGCCGCGAGGAAATAGCGCCACCTATACTAGAGAACCGAGTGTACATCGCAAGAGGGGAAATAGCTACACTTATACTAGTGAACCTAGTGTACATCGCAANGAGACAGGAATACTACTTTAAGAGACCATGATCAAAGCTACAAGTAGAATTTATGTCACTGTCATATATTAGTAGGCAAGGTTTGCGGCTGCGGGATTCTTTCCCCAGGCAGTACAAATTTCACATTTCACCCTGTCGTAACACAAAGTACGGTAATCAGATATCCTTTTAAAGTGAAAAGTAATAATGCATTTAAAATATTGTATAGTATACAAAGTATATAGATGTATTTACAAAAGTTGCATCATAAATGTACATACTGAGGTAGAAAGCCAGCTAGCTTATGAAGACTATCGTCGACAGACACTGCAGCTAGGTAGCCGTGTAAAGCTCCATTAAACACCGAAATTTCACACATCCCGGGTGCTCAGCAAGTCACCTCGTCGTGAAAATTAAAGCTAACAAAATGCAGTGATGCATGCAGCTTCTGGGAATGAACCGACATTCACTTTGCCCGTTACAGCCCGTTCATTTGGTTAAAAAAGCTATTATACGTTAAGAAAGGGAAATCTGTCGTTTTGAAAACAGTGCATACTCGTGACACGTACGCGCCATTTCCTAAAATTTTGCGATACCTCTCGAGAGTTTGTTCTGAACTTGGGTTTTCTGTTATAAAAATAGTAAAAACTTTACGAAATGAAACCACTTCCGATTGTTATGACATGTACGCAACCTCACAGTTGATTGAAGAACATGCAAATTGGCCACTTATGATGTACGTGACGCAATGGCGCCCAAAGAGCGCATGGCACTTTTAGAAGAACGCCAATTTTCCAACACCCGGATAAATAATTTAGTTTACTCAAGGAAGAGTGAAAATTTTTTAATTAGTCATCATTAAGTTTGGCGGCTACAGGCCGGATGAAATATATACGCGACAGAAGCCGGAGGGAGTGAAATTAAGCCGACGGAGTGACGTCACCCAGGCCGTTGAGCCGACCGACTGACGTCACCAAGGCCAGTACGAAACTGGCCACCCTCCCTCCGCTTCCGTGAAAAAACGGCCCGCGAGAAAAAATTGGACACCTTGAATCCAAATAGGGGGCCGGTGCAATACCTGGGACCAAGGAGGTGCCGAAACGGCCGCAACGAAGGTCTGTAATGGAGCGGGGGAGACGGAGTTTGTACAAACGATGCATTTTATACAATAGACAATAACAATAATAGATGTATAGATTGCAAACCATAATGGAAAATGAAATACGCGTTGACTACTAAACTACATGCACTGCTTAGGGATCCTTGCAATCACAGAGCACACCTTGTTGCCGCGCGGACCACCTATCCTTCCTATAAAGAAGAGTAAAATTGATGCGACAGTGCATGCGCAGTTCTAATTACAGTTGACGTTCACTGCTCATAGTTTAGGCACCACGTCTCGCTGATCTAGGAAACTGGTGATATCACTCTCTCTTAAATTTGAGGAACCAAACACGAATGTGACGAAATTAGCAATTCCTCGTACGTTCTTACTACGCCTACATGCGCGCACCCAGGTGGGGCTCTGGGTGCTCGAACAAGCCCTCCCATTTGGCGAAGTGGGCAAAAAGGTCCGCCTCTGAAAAACAAAAAGTCCAAGAAAATGAGACAAAAGTCCACTAAACTTAACAAGCACAAACGCGCAATTGACAGGGGGTTCCGTTTTTTTAGTCCGCCCGTTTTTTGTTACCAAAAGGTAACAACGTCAGGAATTCGAGCCCTCCATATTGGAGGCTGGGTGGGCGATTGGCCTATGCATCATTCATTCTTGCGAACGCATCCTTGAGGTGACCTTAATTAGCGCTTAGTACAATCACGTGACCATGGCCATGCTAACGTCACTAAGATCCACTTAACGCGGCTTTTCAGTAAATTATTAACCCAAGTTAACTATTCGCGCCTTTAGTGACAAATCTCTGAGTCTCCTTTGCATTATAACTAGATTAAGTGACAACAAATAAAACAGGAAATCCACACTCAACTCTACATGTAAGTCTTCATAACGACTAAGGGTTGTTTAAACATTGTGTGCTGGGTAAAGAGAGCCATTTATCGCAATAAAATTTTGTCGACCTCACCGCCGTAAAAAGGCCTGTATAGTATGAAGATCATCTCGCGAAGACCTGAGTGGTCAAGAGAAACTCGCAAGGTAGTAACGTTTACTTAAACGCTTCCAAATTTCGCCAAAGTCGTGCGTTGTCGCTGATAACAAAACACGTCAAGTCTTGCCCGGCTGCCTTGTGACGAGTTGGCGATTTAGTCAACAGTGGTCTTGATTCCTCTAATTCAATTATGTGTAAGTAACTCGTGATTATTGCAAATACGCTACATATAAATGACAAAAAATAATTAAACTTATCCAGAAAACGGATCCCAAGTAACAAAGGAACGTAAGTCTCAAGTTTTCCATGACCAGTCGGGAGGTTTATGAAGTGCGAATTGATGCGGGAAGTTAGATAAGTTTGAAGCAGCCAGCATTCATTGATCATATAGTATGTTTGTTCCGAGTAGATGTGGTTGTCGAACGTTGAACGCTAAGTATACGCATTTCAGCTGAATATTCATGTATTGTGTGTTGTAACTTTGTAGTTTCACACATTTCCGAAGCGTTGGAAATTCAAACTGAAACGAAACTGGCGTTTTCGCCTCACCTCTTTCACAACAATAACGCACTGAGTGTAGTACTTGGGCAAAAGTTTATTCCATAGTTTTTTAGACCACTTGTTTTAAAATTTAAGTGTTTTAATTTTCAATCTTTAAAAATACATAAATCACTACTTTTAGTGCCGAATTGCGTGCATGTTCAATCATACAACTGATGAAGCTGATGAAAAATATAAATTCGAACTGAAACAAAGTTAATTATCCTGTTTCACAAAGGTTATATTACACATGTACAAAATAATGCGACAATGTCAGTGTGAGCTTTAGTTTAGGGGCAGGGACCATGTATTAGCTAAAAGCTCAAATTTATTTGAACAGTGACTCAACTCAGCAATTGTTTGTACGTAGTATTGAAGTGGTAGAGATGCCCTCAAAGTTAATGCGAATCGTCTTCAACTGACGACCATTTTCATAACTAAATTATTTGAAAGAATGGAATATGATTGTGGGCTGATAACTTCAGCACTTTGCTTTACTGCATTACAAAGGTCACCTTTTAGTGACAGCGTATTATAACAACGACTTTCAGTACTGGTTTTGTTATAGCAAAGGTCGTGCACATGGTCCTGGGTTATATGATCGCAGGCACGTGATTGCGAATGCGACGCCATTTTTTCCTAGAAACTTTTCTATAACATAGATGAATTAGATAGCTTTGCATATGATCCCTAATATGAAACTTTCAGAATCCGTTTGTTTGATTCGTCAGAACGCTGAAAATCTAAAACACGACAATCAAAACGTGGACAGTGTTTATTGCCTTTTATATCAACAGGTTCCTGCTTTGCAAACACGACAAACGTTACAACATTACCCAAGAACTCGTTTTATGAATACATAGGATCGCTTTACTTTACTGTTTTGTAGGGAGGAAGCAAAAAGATGTCTATGAAAAAGTTCACGGACGACTGCGTGAGTGCTCACAACAAATATAGAGCTAAGCACGGCGTGCAGAAATTGAGGCACTCAAAGACTCTCTCGGTCGAGGCGCAGAAATGGGCCGACCATTTGGCTTCCACTGGCAAGTTTGAGCACAGTAACGTGGAAGTGAAGGGA
>NMRA01000819.1:99243-127768 GCA_002633005.1 Phoronis australis
TTAGTGCTTCCGATCACGTTGTGCAAGTTGGTTTGTCACGCCTTTCGTTTTACACGCAGAGCGCGGTCTCTCACAGTTAAACGAATTGTCAGTTATGAGCAAGCCCAAAGCTCACGTCTCATTAGAGTAAGGAACTAGTTGAAACAAACTTTATGGTAGCAAGTTTTCTAGACCAGACTTAGTGGGAAATCATTACCGCATTCAAGTGTCTATCGATACAACAATGACCCGGTGTGTATTTAAACAGCGCCGGTGACGTCACGACACAAGATATTTCGAACGACATTTGTATCTCTAGGCCTGAGCATCCCAGAGTAAAAATTAATGGGAATGTGTTTGTAGAGCTAAACAGCAACGTGTTTATCCCGGTCTCGTTTACCCTTAGTTCGGTTGCCTAGCTACTAGCTGGCTATTAACACTCAGTAGAACCTTTGCAACCTAGTGTCCATCACGAGAAGGCCACACAGAAGTTCATAAAGACCACCAATCGGTAGTTAATATAGCAACACTCCCATCAATCAATATGCAGTCGACTTCATACTCAATATACGAACGGACGATTACAGTAATAATCAGCACTGTTGACGTAACGCAGCAAAATTAAAGTCGTACCACCGGTGTGCAGCCTAATTCTAGTGGCAGTGATAGAAAACTCCTTCCACGAATGTACCAATTTCACAAGTACTGCAGCAAGGCACACAAAACCAGATTGCATATGAGGTCCAAACAAAAGGCAAATGTTGTTTAGTACAATGATTTTGGTTTACTGAACTGTGTGCGAAGACACAAACGTCATACCCGTCATCGCTACCATTTTCATTATAACTGCAACCAAAAATATTTGCCTAGTGGTAATCAGTGTTCTCCGTTCGCCTATTTTCGGTGGAATGAGTTACTTATTTAGCACCGGCGACAGCGGCGATGGTATAGCTCTCCCAAAAATTATGCAAACCGACCCTTTCCGCTTTTTTTGAAGTTGTTAAAATTAGTAGGAACGTTAATGCGACTCTCCGCAAAACATTCTGCGATTCTTACAGGCCACTTTACTCAGATGGTGTGGAAAACCACCGAGAAAGTCGGTTTTGGCAAAGCAAAGACTAAGGACAACAAAGTTCTTGTCGTTGGAATGTACCTTCCCGCTGGCAACTACGTTGGGCGATTCGTGGAGAACGTACATCCGCCGCTGGCAGATGGCGCCAGCGCATCGGTTCCAAAGAAAGAAAAGGACAAAAAGGATAAGAAGGATAAAAAAGACAAACCTAAAAGTAAAGGTATTGAAGTCAACCGTTGGAATTGTGTACATGGCATAACTATTGTCAGATTTGCTGCATATTTCATTTCTTTTCACTCACGGCGTTAGAAAGTATATGCAACTTTCACTAGTCTGTTCAAGTTGACGCTGTGTGGCGAACAATTCTACCGTTCGTGGACACCGTACATTTCTCATACTCAGTAGATTTACTTTTTTACTTTCATGCATTGAATGAATGCCAGAAATGCACAATTTGGCATGTATCCGTGATATTCCAACTTGTAGGTCGACGCGGAAGCCGCAGCAGCAGCAGCAGCAGCAGTAGCAGCGCTAGCTCTCGCGAGAGTTCACCTGAGTCCAAACGAAAGACTGACGGCGCATCAACCAACAAGACCGTCAAAACTACAACCACGGTCGAGAATGGGGTGAAGATTACTAAAACTGTAACTACGGAAACCATTGTCGGTCCTGACGGTAGCAAAAAGACTGTCACCAGAGAACATGTTTCCAGGGAAGGTCCCGCGGGTTCGTTGGGTGACGTAAGTATTGGTCATGTGACATGCAGGAATGCTATGTATTGACTCTGCCAGCAGTTACCAGAAGTGCATATCAAAATTTTCAATATTCACGATTTGTCGTCTGCCTTTGAACACTGAACTGAATAGTTTACACTCGTGAAATGCTCTACAACAGCTGGGCACCTAATGCTGATATTTAAAGCTACCATTTTCCCCGTTAAACTGGCTAAAAGCAAAAATCAAACAATTCCTTTTGCTCTCATAAATTCGGTCTCGTGATAATACATACCATAACAGGATTCTATTTCCGTTTTTAACATGAACATCAAAACCATCCACGACTCGGGAAAACGTTATCGAATTTATTGGGGTTCAGAGACCAACCCTCGGTGGCTACCATTTTTTCATTCTATATTTCAGATGGACAGTAAGTTCAAGGACATGAAAGTACACGGAGGTTCTGCTCCGGTAAGTACAAATACATACACATATATTTTTAAGTCCTATCTGAACTACAATTGTCCAACTACCTCCGAACTGTACATCATATCATAAACCAGATTGACTCACAAATTGATAGTGCTTTTATAAAAAATAAAAATTCAACTTTTCTCTCTGACGAAAGGCAATTAAATTTATCTCCTTATTTACTATATTTATCCTCACGCACCGTAATCATAATCCCTAAGAAACAATTTTCCAACATCACCGAACCAAAAATAGCGTTCTCTACTCGACAGCAATAATCATGCTTCGTAAGAAAGAAATGGTGCTAGAGAAACTATTATTGTTCTTTTTTATATGTTGGTGCCTCGACGTTTTCTTGTTTAAATAGGCGAATGGGGATTTTTTGAATATGGAATTATTTTTTACACATATTTGAAGGCACCACTACGAATAAAACGTATTGTGAATTGTATTTGGAGCATGTGTATTTGGTTGTCATCCATCCATAGAGCGGAAAAACAATCAAACCTCAGAAGATGAGTGAATTCATCGACGACGCCGTCAAAGCGCACAACAATTGTCGAGCGAAGCACGGTGTACCTTCTCTAAAACACAATAAGGTAAGAACTATAGATAATAAAAATGTCCACTTTTTTCTGAAAGAACACACCTTCCTGCTCGTTGGGTGGTTCTGTGGTGAGATGTTGAAGCATTGACCTTTTTACCTCTTTTGATTGGTTAATGAAGTTTTGGAAACGGAACTACACGAGACTTTACGAGTTTTCACGGAAATTTAAATTGTAACACTTTTTGGTCATTGGCATTTAATACCCAATGTTTTAGATTATTCTAGTGACACCGAATATTTCCGCGATTATTGCCTTCAAATAACCAAGGGCATGCGGATGTGTGGATTTTTTGTAACCGAATCAAATGTCATGATTCGTTTCAGAGTAAAAATATTCGGTATGGTTCGATCTTAATCGTCTTATTTACTAAACTAGTGTTCAGTGTTAAGACTACCACGACCATGGATATTTGAGTCTTCAATCATTTCAACAATGTTAAAATACATCACACGGAAATTGAAGCGAGACAACTGTCGCTTTTGGCGGAATTCCAAAATGTACACTGCCAAACTGAGATAATACAAGACAGTGTAGCTCGCCAAAACACTACCCATGGGTCCCATCGGGGCGGAAAACAATAGTGGAAAACAATAAATATCTGATTTTGCTTTGATTTCAAGCTCAAATCCATTTCCTGACAAACGCACAAGAAAACAAAATAAGATTTGACATCAAAATACAAACTGTGTATGTCCATTGATGACAATTGCTGCTTGTTTTGAGACAGTGCGAAATCACAGCGCAGCTACCGGTGTTGCTGCAAGATTAAAATTCTATACCAATGTTGTCATAACATCTCTGTTGATTGCCATAGCCCGTGAAATATTTTTTCTCCAAAGGACATTTATGATAGAACATGGCTGTGGTCTACATCAGTGATGTCATACTGCTCCACCGTTCAGGCAAATACACGTCGTAGTCAATGAGTCGTTGAGGCAATTGTGCGACGAACATATAACTTGTAACCTCTCTCAATGTCTTAAAATAAAATGCATCTTGTTTACAATTTTGACCAAGCACCAATCACGCTTTCCAGGGCCTCCCAAGACCCCGTGCCCCCAACGGCATATGCACGTTGACGGAAACCCAAGGTCATGAGTCGTATTTCAATTCTCATTGGCAATTAGTGTTGGTTTATTGTTTGCAGGACTTGTCAAAGACCGCCCAAGAGTGGGCGGACCACCTTGCAACGAGTGGCAAACTAGAACACAGCTCAAACAAATACAAGGGAGATAAGTTGGGAGAAAATGTGGCGAGCAAATGGTCGAGTGCCGGAGCCGACTATACAGGTAAATAGTGCGCCAAAAGAAAACCCGCATCAATTCACACATGTATGTTTTGGCACCATTAGACTTACACCCTAATATTATGACTCATAGAAGTCAGTGATACCTTTTGGCAGCTATAGCAGTGGAGATCAAATTGTCTTGAGTTGACGTCCGACTGCTCATTTAGAACACCTACGGTATTTTGGTTGCATCAAATTTCCCGAATATACCCGAGGTTTTCCGGATGCAATCATCCTCAAACCACTGCCACTCAGCTTGCTCTCCTTGCAGTTTTTGCAAGATGCGGTTTTCAAAAAACTTTTGACGAAAAATGTGGAATGTGTGACCTTCAAATTAGCTTAGGAACACACCTGGGTTATAACATAAACATCCCGTTCTGTACACGTTTCCCGCAATCCAAAATTAAAGAAACTTTTCGACAAAAAAGACCACCTCCAAACTGGAGGTGGTCTTTTTCCGTTTTCGGCTGAAAACGATCTCGAGGGTAATTCTCGTTTTTTAATCAACCAATGGTATTCAATTGATAGCTAAGTTTTTAGGTTAACTTTTGACCTCTTTTCACAAATCAAGACATCACTTACGGCAGTTTCAAGTCAAGCATGGAAAATGTTGACATTTCTGCATATATCGACGACTCTTTCATTCAGTGACATTTCTGCATATATCGACGACTCTTTCATTCAGTGACTTTTTCCATAATGGTTAGGAACTGGTACTGCATTTTGCTTCATTTAGGCTATGCAACTACCACAGGTACGATCGGAATTTGCAAAGTTTGTCAAAATTAAGGGTTTATGACCATGAACGCGCTATAATCTCCCATGATGCTATTGTGAACTGGGCTCATGGTAACATGTTGATTATATCTGGGCTGTTAATCGAACTGTTTTAGTGAAATAGGGAAATACGTGCATCGAACGTTTGTTCCGTCAGTAACGTTTGCTTCTCAGGAAGGTCAATTACTGCGTTGTGTTTTGGTCCCAAAAGTTATTTTGGGACAATCGCAATACGCATTCCATTAATGCAATTAAGATATAAAAATTCTCTTCTATGGGAATTAAGTTTTTACATTTGTAAAACGTATATTTTGAAACTTTAGGACAAGAAGTCGTTGATCAATGGTACAGTGAAATTGAAAAGCACGACTTCAAGTCAGAGCCGAAGACGTTGGGCTCAGGTAAGTTCAACGCCCGGACTCAATTTCTTCTTCTGAACACGATAAAATATGGTGTAGAATTTCTAACATTTTGTCGTTAGCACACTCCGTTATGACAGTGCCAATCTCCAGGCACGGCGGTACACTAGGTATCCCTCATACGAGCTCTGTTTGGATTAAATACATTTTGACGGTATACCTATACATGCATTGGGCGTATATGTAAATGCAGGCACGTATGCGAGGATGCGTAGATCCGTCGCTTTCTTGCAGTGAATTTGATGTCTCAACTAAAGCCCTTATGTAAAATCTCAATCGCAAAATACCAAGATCCGGGACAACTACGCATCCTTAAGACTTAATTCGATTGACCAATGACCGTTTGTTGACTGGCACACATGGCAGTAACCAGGGCGCGATAGTAAAGCAAACAGTCCCCACACTCTTGCACCCAACTGTCGCAGTGACTGGCTAAGGGCATGGCATAAGTGTAACTTTGCAAGTTTTGAGGAGCCGTTTAGCTTTTGTTAATGTCAATTACATGTACTTACTGTCAAATACGACAACTTTGAGGTTTTGAGTCATAGAACGATTGGTCAACTTAGATTGCTTTGAGTGGCGCTCCCTCGTTCATAAACTTTGAAATGAATCGCCCAAACAAAGAAACGCCATTCTCACACACGTCCATACATTACGGCATTTGATCACGCATGGTATCGATATGTACAAGGAAGCAATAGAAACTGTACATTTGAGCAATTCTTCCGCATTCAGTGCGTCAGCCACAACGGTTTGGGTTTGCGGAGTCCATGCATTAGCTGTTATAGCAAGGGAAATTTTACTCGTGAAAATATCCTTGATTTCGTATTTAGGTCGTAACATGGAAGCATGTCCTAGACTGGTGAGAAACTGTAATACACAAGGACCTGTCCCGATGGTAATTCCACCAGAGGGCGAACATAGCACCACCCACCTAAGCTCTGTGTAATCTGGCCGATGCCTGAAGATTGGTTCATACACCGCTACATTTTCCTTATCTCCCAATTACCAGGGGTGCGCTCCATAGACACAAGAACGTCGCCGAAAACGCAGAGCCACACAAAATTTCGCGATATATCGCCATCTATTACTAGCAAACCACACGACCACACTAACTAAAGGGGAGGAGGGGAGTCAATAATTGGTTTGACTTCAAAACCAGCCGGGTGGATAACAAAATCAAATGACGGGTGTTCTAATGACCGGTACCTCAAAACCAGAAAGCGGGACCCCAAAACCTGGTTGGCCCACCCTAAACCGGTTGGCCATTGGTCAAACGCATTGACTGAACAAATCGTAGATTTTAAGCATAACAAACAAATAGGTACGAAAAATAAACACTAGATTTCACTTGAATCCTTTGAAACATTTAGAGCGAGTCTCTGAGGAAGTCTGGCCGTCGTGTTTGATCTTCAGCTTACTGGTTATAGGACCGGCCATTGTGTTTGGGATCCAACCTACTAGTTTTTTGGGTGAGGCCATCTCGTTTTTAAGTCCAGACAACACGTTTGACCACTGCATGGCCATTTGGTTTAGCAGTCCAGCCGACTGGGTAAGTGGTTTTGAAGTCCAACCAATAGTCCTTTTTCGAGTTTATAACAGTAACGCGACATTATGCGAGACTTAACTGTGACGTCACCGGAAGTGGGCAAAAGCTTGTCGTTTGGCCATTTGCCCGATACGGTAGCAGAGTGTATTCTGTTGTTTGCTTCGAGTTTTTAATCTTTTAGTGTGAAAAATGCCAAACAAGCATTGCTCATATGGCAAATGAAATTCAGATTCGCACTACAATACATTCCATCGCGTTCTGTACTAATTACGTCCTGTGTATTATAAACGGGTGGTAGGCGAAATCCGTTCACTGATTAAGTTTTCGGTTTTCACCTCGTCAAAAAAACATTCTACAACTAAAATTATCTCCTAAATAGGCGCTTACTTTCTTCAGTGATCCTTTTGTGCTTCTAAACATATCTTCGATGAAGCATAGCTACGGGAATTTAGGTGAGTTTGGCGAAGAATTCCAACTCCACTTTTTGGTTACTGTTAACTTTGACCGCGCGCGTGATAACCACAGATTATTTCAACTGAGTCAGGTGAGTATGATGCAAAGGCTATAGGGCGAGACTGAGGGAAGAGCGTTACCTGGCGCGGGACACTTGCACGATAACATGGGAAAATATCAAGTGAAATTTGTCCCTTGAACTTTTTGTTCGTCAACAGGCGTAATTTCACGTAACTTCTTCCCGGTGAGAGAAACTCGAGCGAACCGCGAGGTTTTCATGGATATGTTCATACAAGTTTGTAGACTAAATTGTATCCAGAGTCAGGGTATTCCATGTGCACAAATGCATGTATCAATTGATTTTATTTTCTGTATTTTGAAATGAGCAACTTTTTATGGGGATGATATACTATCGCTCCTGTATGCCTGCGGCATTCAGGCCTAGACCGGGTCGAGTTCCAATTTCAGTCCTTTCATGGCTTCACACAACATATCAAGTTCACATTTTCTTCGTCCATTCACAGGTTTTTCACGATCCGTCTACCATCCCTTAAATCGAGTAAACGTTTTAAGCGTAAAATTCGCCATAAGAACTTCCAGTAAGATTTTGCGTGTGTAGCAAAGACTCGGGGCAAAACGAGAACAATATGGCAGGGTTTCCTCTCTTTCCAGTGACGTCACATTGACTAACTGGAAACTCGCACGTGAGCTATTGTTGTTTCCAAACCCCTGTACCTTCCTTTCGCGATCTCATTATGCAGGACGTGACGCGTTGTGCAATAGCTGACCAAAGGAGACACTGTCTACGTTGGTATTGGTCACATCCCTAAGAGGAAATAATTGTCTATGGTCGTACAGTGATATTCAATTTTCTCATATATATAGACGGGATAGTTTACGAATGTTCCTATTCATATCCATTCTGTTTCAGGTCACTTTACACAAGTAGTCTGGAAGAACACCAAAGAAGTAGGTCTAGGCAAAGCTCTGACTCCTGAAGGTCGCGCAATCGTCGTCGCCAACTATCATCCCGCTGGCAACTTTGTAGGTCGCTTCGTGGAAAATGTTATGCCGTTGAAAAAATAGTTTAATTGTTTATGAAACAATGAGACAATCTATTCCTTTTGAAATCTATATTCATCATGTCCTGTGAAATTGTGAAGGGTCATCGAGGTCTTATTGTATACACGGATAAAGGCAGTGTAAATTTGGACACGGTTACGGAACTCACTGAACCTCAGAAAGAATGATTTGTTATTTTGGTATTTGAACACCTTGGTACAAATGAACTGTGTGAGGTAAGATCATGTAGCGCTTATCTAGCCGTAGACTATAGGCAAAACTTGACAAATGAGACATTCCATAGTTATGTGCATCATTCTAGAATAGAAGGAAACGTTGTATTGCTGTGGGATATTGATCACAGCATAAATGTCAGTAGGTGGCGAAATGGCTCCATATCTCATGAGTCTCTGGTCTAGGATACCAATGGATCAATTGTCTTGTACCGGGTATGTGATCACCTGCTGAAACGAAAACTGTAGTTTACATGTCAATTGCATAC
Organism: Phoronis australis; assembly: GCA_002633005.1. Classification (NCBI taxonomy): domain Eukaryota; kingdom Metazoa; phylum Phoronida; family Phoronidae; genus Phoronis; species Phoronis australis. The sequence goes on from NMRA01000819.1 coordinate 108,140, forward strand.
TAACGGAATATTCTCTCGGCCACGTCTGTGCAGTCTATTTAATTTTAAAACTCCTGAGTTGAGATGGCAAGGTGACGTTTCAGGAATGATGTTTTACATGTATACTGCGGTTGCTCTCGATTCACTCCATCGGTTTAGACAGGTCAACCATCTGAGCTCGCTGGTTCCCTGGGTGTAGAACTTACACGCAGATAACAGGCAGTAGCACGCGCTCTACCACTGGTTGATGTAACCTTGGCAGTCATTGGTTAGCTTTACAACAAAGTGAGAAAATGGCTATGAACGATTTTTAGTCTTATTATGCAAATGGCGTAGCAGTGATATTTAGTGGCCGCGTGCTTGAAGTGCATACATATGCAATAAACACACATCTGGCCGATTTAACTGGTATGCTATTCATAATGTATGAATACACGACAGCAACTTGAACGTAAACAAAAGTCAGCGACAGTAGGAAGATGCACTCCGATAAGGCGCAAACACAATATTTTGGGATTCACATTTTTTCAAAACATGAATTTTAAGCACCGATTTGTCTGTACAACAGACCACAGATCATGAGTCATGCCAATTTGTTTGCGTAAAGCCCCATCTGTTGAGAATTCGACCAGCCTTATCAGAAACGACGATGCAAAAAAATTGCCGAGGAAAATTAAATGTTACCTGCGTGCAGAACAATCTAGCGGCACGCAGGGAACCAGCGAGCCGTCACTTGATTGGTTTGTAAGCCTGAAGTCGACACCGACAAACAGTCAGATGTCTCTGCTGGTTGACTCGGTTGAATCGACTGTATATATTTTTTGGTTTATAGTCTCTTTTGACGATATGTAATTTCAAATATATGACACCAATTGTTGTTATACGCATGTCGCAATTAATTTGAAGGTTTAGGCTACATCTACAGGTTTGAACGGTGGAATTTTATCGTTTTGGTCAGTGTATCTCCGAGATACAAAAAATATGTGGTCTGACATTAAAAACAAAATCGTTTTAGACTTTCACCTACATAGTGTGGCAAAGACTGAAACAGTCTGCAACATCCGTGAAAAATCAGTCAAATTTTGCCCTATCTCTCTATTGATAATTGATCACTGACCGACGTCAAGTTGCTACTACTTAGTTTTAGTCGGAGCAGCAACGAACCCCTTGGTGTTTTTAACTAATCGACGTTATATTTGCTTACTAACCTACTGTGTTTAGCATTTGAGTCATGCACTATGCTTCTGTTACATCACATGTTAACCACTACAGTACTATGTCTGTCTTTTTTTCGTAAACTAGCATATATTTTGTGGCCTTGACATATCTCTCTTGGTCGTCTTTTATCTTTTATATATATAATAAATATAACTTTTGCCGCAAAAGTAATATACATTCACTACAACGTGCCACCTTGTTCATGTGAGAGCGCTGTGGAAACGTCGTGCAAACGTATGTAGGTTAGAAATTGGTGTCCAAAGACAGTGTATTGATAGGGAATTTTATAATTGATGAAAAAAATATTTCATCTGATACATTGGCTGCGATTGTGAAGACCTTTTACGTCGTCATCATGTTGCAACTGAAATGACCTATTTCTGGAAACCATGCAGAATCATTCCAAGGTTTTGTAGTGTATTGTGATTGTTAAGGGTATGGAGAAATGCGATGTAGTGTACTGTTATTAGGGTATGGAGAAATCGGATGGTAAATTTGCGCAATCGTTTGCACATAAATCATATTATTGGGTATGAGTGGCTGTCATTGTTTTAGTGATTTATAGAACTTTGTTGTCAATATACACACATAATGTATCTTCACACAAAACGCGAATCATCAAATGAATTACTTGTCTTTGACGCAATAAAGTAATTCTGTTCTTGTGCTTTTGCTTTACACATTTTATTACTTTTTTCATTGTGAGCACTGTTTATTAAGGGCTCATTAATTTGACTCGTCTAATTTTCGACTTAACGCGATATCGTGGCCATTTCCAAATGACGATCTGAAGTGACTTGTTTAATAATGATTACTTTTGTCTAGTCTATTGTTACTGCCATTTGAAAAGAATATGCAAAGCAACATAAAAACATTTAGCGGAATTAAAATTCAGAATTTTTATTGTCAACAGTTTCAGTCGTCTAAAGTTGGTTTCTCCAGTAGATTTATGTTCTAGGCTTTTCAGCTAATCGTACCACCGCTTTAACAGCACAAAAACACATTTTAAACACTGGAACGCAGAGACGTCAAATGATTCGTGAGGTAAACTTTTCGTGCAGCAATTTGTGTCACTGCAAGAAAATAGCAAACCTCTTGGTGATAACTGTACAAGTTTTGAACATTCTGTTTCGCGGTAGAAATAACATGTGTCTGCCGCCGGTTCCAAAATTCACTGAATAAAAAGAAGATTAATGTGAACGAGTGTTGTTCGTAACTGTTATACATGTAATTGAGCATCGTTACGGTGACGGAGATAAACTGTTATACATGTAATTGAGCATCGTTACGGTGACGGAGATAAACTGTTATACATGTAATTGAGCATCGTTACGGTGACGAAGATAAACTGTTATACATGTAATTGAGCATCGTTGCGGTGACGAAGATAAACTCCAGGTATTCTTTCAAAGCTGTTTTAATATTTAAAAACACGTGGTTTTACGGTATTCTTTATTTCACTTCGAACCCAAATTAAAGCATTCGGACATACAGTGTAGTCTTAATCAAGCGAAATTTAAACATTCAATTAATTCATTGTTGCCCTGTCCTAGAATTCACAGGAAAAGTGTCATCTGTTCGAGAAAGGAAATGAAACGTTTAGAAAGATTTCCACCTACCCGTTGTGCATCTGATCCTGCAATTATCACTTTGGTAATATTGAATATTTACATCCTAATGTCGATGTGTAGTCACACCCTGCGTAAGTGTATTTTCTGGCGGCTATGGCTCTGATAATTCCGATTTTCAAGAACGTTTACAATGTTAGACGTGATGATGAATCCCCTGCTCGTATACAATATTCATGATTACGTTGTTTGTGGATAGCATATGTCGCCGCCGATCTCCCAATGTCCAACTCACGATCACCAAGACATCCCTATCTGATGCCCTCGCCATCATAACGAGGTTGATACATTGTGGACATACTACAGTGGCAACATTGCGGTCGCCTTGGAGATGGCCAGGTTATTATCGGGAATGAAATCACTATGGGACACAATCAAGGAGTTTCCTACAAGGATACACCAGCGAGGATCATTACCCCCATTACTGCACAGCTTCCCGAGATCAGTTTTTGAAGCCTGTCGCATAATTTGAACAGGCTCTGTTTTAAAATTTACATTGAGTTGATTCAGCTCATTGTCTTTGTTTGATTTTTCCAAATTTGTCCAGACACAGATATTCTTGTGCCTTCTCCAAACACCCCTTGGCAATACTAATCGTTCAGACTATTCCGTATATTTTGCCAATTCTCGTTTTTAAGGTGACTGAATCAAGAAACAGTTGGTTTTAATATACCTACATGCAGACCTGTAGAAAACCTTCATCCGGGACTGCATCCGTCTATATACATTTAAGCAGGAAGAGATAACCAGGAAGGGACAACTAGCTAAACCGCCGTTTTTGGCCTCCTTCCCCGGACTAATTTCAGGACTTCAGTTTCCTTTAAAGAGAAACAGATGATTTTATTAGAGAGATTAAAGCTTTTTCTATAGAAGGATATCAAAAAACTCACTTTTCAACCTACAACAGTGGTGTAATTTTACTTTGAAAATATCGACTTCAGCGCCCGCAATCGCAACTTCCCACACGCAGTCACGGGTATTTAAGCTTTTCCGTCGATGTGTAGATGGCGCAGTAGTCAAGTACTCCCTCATTTGCATATCAAATTTGCATGTGGGAGTTCTGAGACAGTTGTTGGTCGAGCGCTTGAGTGGATAAAGCGGTGACCTCCCTCTGAGAGCACGCGCTGATGAAGATATCACAGCGAACTCGATCGCTTCGCAATCAGGAGGTGAAAACACTCTCATGACCGCAGTTCTGAATTCCAGCTAAGCAAGCCCTATTTCGAGGAACGAACTTTGAATTGTTTTCGTCCCCTGACAGTGGATCGCAGAGAAGATTAGAATGAGGTCAACATCGAACTTTCTGCGGCTACCTGTCGTGTTGACAAAAGTTTGAAGTGTCAGAACCATAGACGGAGCGCGCGGGTTGTCCATGATTCCTGTTCTTCTTCAGTTGACGAAAACATTGCTATCGGCATAAAGAATGACTGTGGGAAATTCATTTTGAGGTAGATACCTGTATCCAAGAATAAATATTAATACTCTGTAATATCTCACCCTCCGCGTTTCGTTTCTTTGACATTGTTTGAGGTTGCGGTATCGTGAAACAACGCCGTCGGGTGAGAGAAGTTGCACCGAATAATTGGAATCGGATGCAGAGAGGGCTTTTGCTCCCACTTTTTTCAGTACTGTGCCCTCTATACACTTCCGACATGACACTGCCAACTACTCACGAGGGGAAGTTAAGATTCCAAATTCATCAAAAACACAAAACATTCGTGCACAGCACAGAAGCTGTCTTGTAAGAAATGGCGATGCGTCAGTGATCTTAGTTGAAGCCTGAAGGCTGACTTGCAAAAATTCGATCCATCATCAGACCACCATATCGCAAAGAAGGACACTAAACGATAACAGTGATATTCATGAATGTCGGGCAGCTCTAAATGCTTTATTGAATTAAAAACTAGACTAATGAAATTCAAAAATTTACAAAAAGAAGTTCAAGTCATTGCTCATGAATTTGGAAAGTAATGTCTTTGCACTTCCTTGATGCTTGTAGTTCCCAGTAGTATTGTGCAATGAATTTAGGTTCTTCTAAAGCGAATCGTTTCCTTGCCATTCCCGTGCATACTGCAAAGGCTAGACACGTCGTGACTCAGTGACGCACCCACGTTAAAAATAAGGTGTAGTTATGCAGTAGGCTGCCCTCGTAGAATCCCGGCGCGCACAGTGATTGACGGGAAAAGAACTTGAACTGCACTGACGGGTTGAAGTGTGTGCATTTTTGGAACGCGTTCATTTTCCCCAGCCGCCCGGCAGAAGCTGGACCAGTGTCCGTGTTTCAACAAGGAATTTTGATACAGCTCTATAGGTCAAGGATTTCGGGATCATATCTTTCAAAAAAAATCTTCAGGAAATGACCGTATTAAATGAACTTTTCCCGAAACTGGGTCAAAAAACGACCTTGGAGCCAGAACACGGGTAGGCCTACAGGTTCGAGTTAAGCCGCACGTCTCAAATGAATCATAGCGGAGCTGACCAGCAACTAGCATTAGTTCGTCGAATTGCGCATGTATCATAGCAGAGCTGACCAGAGACTAGCATTAGTTCGTCGAAGTGCGCATGCATGGATCAGACTTCCTTGCGACGCCACGACACCGGCCACCGTGGCGGGAGCAGCTAATTTCTTGACTAACACCTGCTTCTAAATCTGGATTTAAGCAAAATGACGAAGTCCACCCATGCACACATGCAAGCGTATCCAAATACAATTAAATTTATTTTCATGTGAAACCAGTCAATGTTCTTTGAACATTGACTTGTGTGAGTTCTTAATTTTCTTAGATCTGCCCAATCAGGTAGAACTGTGTTTCAAGTCATTCACTATAGGCAAAGTGGTGTCATTTTATAGCTAAAGAGTTAAGCTTTCAAACATAATGCTTGGATTCCAGACGATTTTACCATTTACTTTTGAAATCACCTTTGAAAACACGTTAAAATGTGCTAAAACAATTGTCCCTTCCTGGTTATCTCTTCCTGATTTAAGCTATTTTAACAGAATGGTCGTTTTAACATGCGCGTTTTTCCGTCTGCGTCTGGTGACAGGGTTTGCAACTGTCAAAAACTGGCTTCTTTGCGATAACTACGATTATGCGCATGAACAAAATATCGGAGCATCTGTGTGTGCGTGTGTGTGTGTGTGTGTGTGTGTGTGTGTGTGTGTGTGTGTGTGTGTGTTTGTCTTGTAAGACTGATGCCTTACCTTTTTCTTTCATTATGCAATTTTATCCACAGAAGCTGGGTCATATTCCTGCAAAAGATAACATAATCGCTGATGTACACGTTGAATAATGCCATTTGCTCGTTGCAGTGGTCATCAACGCATTATTGGTCATACGTTGCCCTGACAACGCGTCGTTTTCTAACACTTCATACATATTAGGGTATGCTATTACCACTTCACGTAAAGCAGACGTCTTATCAATCGAAGGCATAACTGGAGAAGGCCAGGACAACAAAAACGCCCATTGTTGTCGGGAAAGTATTGATAGTTATTGGTACCAATGGAACATTCTCCTATGTCTCTGTGGGCGCAGTTTATGACAAAATGTAAATTTCGGGTTGAAATCATTAGTTACAAAATTTCATTCTTAAATTATGTTGTCTGGTCGATTCTCCGAACAACGCGTCCTATGAATCTAGATCGTCGCAAAAGGGGGACAAAGATTACCCACTGAAAAATAAACGTTTGCAGTACCCAGGCAAGGACATACCTGGGCCGACATAGACTTGTGTATGGAGGGGGTGGACCCCTGGTCTATCTTAATCATCTTATGAGCCCGTGGCTACATATTTCTGTGAACGACATCATACTTAACACCTCATGCAACAACACACAAGCGAATATATCTATAAAAGTCTTGAACCAATATCCAAGGCCTGACTTATGATGCGCGTACTAGAGAAAACCTGTTCTCAGTTCATCATCTTTCAAGAGGGTTGTTTAATTGCGACTATGCAAGTGAGCGCTGGAAACACTGGCTCTTCGGAAGTGTTCATAACACAGCAGAAATGCATCCTCTTTTTTACAAACCACACGGAACCTCAATAAATCGTCGGTGTGTTTTGATTGCTGCCTGTGTCCATAAAGAGGCAAGCCCTCTAACACAATCATCGTGAACTATGAATTTATTTTATCTGCACCGAACACTAAAAAATCTCAATGAGCAGGATTGGAGTTTGTAGCCAAGGGTCGCCACTGGTAACGTTGACTGATGTCACGAATTTGCGGAATTCTGTTTGACGCGAGAAATGGGAACACTTTCCTTTAACTGTGTACACGTTTGTATTGCGGCACTGTCAAAAAATTGTTGTGATGAAGAACCCGGGGGATTGCGTTTTCTACTCGGTCATGGGCAAGTATGCTATGCGTACTTAAGTGTTTACCGCTGCGAGTTCGAGTCGTAGACTGATCACCATCTTACTACCGACTTCTTCATGCCAAAAGAGAACAAAGCACCGCATTGTAATAATTTGCAAGCCGTAAATATACCACAAATAACACCATTACGTATTTATGTATACCTACTTGCGTCAGAAAAACAATGCCACAGTCTCTCAGCGACATAAATTTTCGGCACCAGCTGACGAGCAACACAAACGTTCTTCAAGAGCAACAGATCATTCAACCTTATGAACCAGCGGGAGTCGTAGCTGTCGACATACGTGTATCTGCAGTTAAGGGATTGTTCTAAAAACCTCTTCGATCCCCACAACCCACGACCCTCTCGACCCATAACCCCCTTGACACACAACATCCACGAAGCACCACCCACAACTCTCCTCGACCAACGACCTGTGGCAATTGGTGTATCTTTGCGATAGGCCTACTTACACGTTTCATAGCCTTATTACGTCGCTGAGTGACCTTCCCATAAGACTTACCTACATGCGAATCTGCTCTGGCTGAAGGCTGGTGGTTAAAAACAGGAAGTGGACTAAAACGTGATCTGAAGTAGCAGATTGGGGGCGGGCTGCCATTGTAACGATCGAGCTACAATAACCCTGTTCTACTGAACTTGGGGAAGGAGTGCGTTAACACACGGTGGCCTACATGTAATGATGGCATCGGCGCTTTTTTAGTTATTTTAGGATCTCGAGATTCCGCCTAAGTTATCTCAGGATTTTGAGATCCCGACTTAATTATCTCATGATCTTGAGATCCCATCAAAATTATCTCAGTCGATCTCGAGATTCCGACTTAATTATCTCAGGACCTAAAGGTATTTAAGAAAGAAACACGAGTTATCACCTTCGAGCCACCGTGCTGCGAAGGTACACAATTTCACATTTTTATTATTTGGTTTCTGTCGTTTACTTGTTTACAATATACTACATCTAACTTTGAGACGCTTTCTTACCTAACAAGTTTTTTAAAACTGTAATTGCTGAAGAGACTACATATTCGTGGCTAGGAGCTATTGGTACGATGATAAGACTGAAGACTGATTTGCGTTAATCGCTTGATTAATGTTCAGTGTACGTTCAGAAGTCTATTCAAAACAAAACGTCCGACGTATTATACTGTCTGTTCTATGCTCCAACCAATGGTGCGAACACTTATCTTGTGATGAACATCTGAGACTGTTGCAGCAACTGTTAAACTCGTTGATTCAGATACCTGCCGTCTTTATAGATTTTGATTTTTTTCACTGTAACTCGACTTCAAGTTCAGCTTAACTCAACTGACTGGTTATCTATACCTGGGTATTTATAATTTCTTACAATGTTCTGGACCTTTTCATCAATTCAAACACATTCTAGATCTTTCCAGAATTTATCTACAATCATATACTAGTCTGTAGAATGTTCCAAACTTCATTACTAGACGTTTAAAGGATTTTTCCTGCTATTCTATTGTAAAAAATCATCACTGTCCTGGGTTCATGAGTCATGTCAATCAACTGATACCTGCTATTATACAAACAAACCAATTAAAAAACTTATTAAAGTGAGACCAATGTTTTTATTCTAATTTTGGTGTCATTTAAGAGAACACTTGAAAATGGGGGCTTGTACGTGTGACGTGTGCGCCATCTCCAGGACGTTATCAACGGCAGCAGCACTCGAATCTGTCCCTGCAAAGAGGTAAGACGTGTAGACCACAAGTTATCTAGGTGAGTTATGCTTAACTCTTATGTTTACCTGTTTTAGTTGAATTGTATTGTCGTTCTCAAGTGTTTAAAGCACACATGTTGCACTGAGCATTTTTGAATACGGATACTGTTGCACATGTGCCTAAAATTGGATGTGACGCCGGTCAGTAGCACACGGGACCGACTTTTCCTTGTTGACACTGGACAGTGAATGGTTCTGTCTGGGGCACTTTCTGTTTCGTTTTGTTTAGTTTTGCTTTGCTCCGCGACCCTTGACGTTTTAGTTTATAATATAGATGGACATAGCCAGAGCTCAGTGATCCAGTTATCCGCCTTTCGATAACTATCACAGTTCTCGGGTCCTTCAAGATATTTAACAACATTCATTTTATTGAGATTCTTCGCCACTGATTTACCGTGAGCTACAGCTGCCGTCTACTGTTCCTTCATTTTCAATGTTCATCATCATTATTATCATCATGGGAGTCGTTCTTTGCAGTTTCAAGGGCCCTGACAAAACTGTTCCTTGGGACTTCCTTTGGCCGCACAGTTGCCCATTTCATTTTTGATAAAGGGTGAATAATCAATAAAACGTCACACATACTGAATGATATGTTTTGTCAGTACTTCCTACAGAATATCAATATACTCTAATTCGATTGATAAAACATTCTGTTCAAACGGCATTTTGTTGTCTTTTGTTATCGGTATTGATGTGAATGGAGTAGAATTGTTGCCTATTTAGTTTGTTTTAGTTACCCGGTGGGTAAACATGTGTTGGGAAATTTCTTTTGTCTTGCTCCTGTATTTTTTTACCTGCTGTTTGCAAAACACTCGTTTTGCTAAGTTGCTTGAACTTAAAGGAGAATGCCACCCCATTTAATTAGTCTTTTTTGCCGTCTTAATCGGTCTATATCCACATCGCCTCGCATACGGTCGACCTTACCTTGCCAAGAGGTGTCGCGTTAAGCTGTGAAGAAGGTGAGAAACGACGCTAGCGACGTCAGTGGTTCATATGCAGAGTGAATGCCGCTATGTTGCGGTGCATCGTTCCCGCTTGTCCGAACTAAGCAGCTGCGAGGAAAGCGGGTATATCGTTTTAACTTTACTTCCTCGAGAGTCCGAAATGCTTAGGACGTGGCTCATGGTAGTGAAAAATGAAATGTACGCTGTAAATAGCAAGTATGAGGCCGTGAAACATCTCCGTGTCTGTCCCGGGCCTGCAGACGTCGACAGTGCCTGCCGAATGCCGGCTTACCAAATATCTCCATACTTTCCGTTGTCTGAGCTTTTTCAGGGCGCCTCTCTAGTATTTCTTCATCACTGTATTCCTGTTCGAATCAATAGCCTGTAAAACTTAACGATCCACCTGCGAAGTCGGGACTGATGAGCTCTATCCCGTCCTAAGTCGGTATTCCGAGTTGCTATGTTGGCGTTAATTAGTACTGAGCGTTCTATTTCAAAATGAATTATTCTCACCCTAACCAATACTTATATAAAATTGAAACAATGTCTGTCTCATTAGATGCAATTTGTGATGCCTTTGGAGTGTTCGTGAGTGCAAATGATTTGAAAAGCCAGCAATGGATAAATCGCAGCGTTTACCGGCTTTAAGTGCAATAAAACTAATTGACGGGACACCGAGGCCGTGTAAGCTCATGCTAAGTTAGTGTTTGCTGGCAGAAACTGTTGTGAAACAACTCGATTTCAATCCCACGTCCAGGTGTTAAGGGAATCTTTATTTACATTTACATTACTCAAATAATGATTGTCAATGTACAACTTCTGCTCTGACGGTGCTGTGGCCAACGCGGAACGTGAATTCGCGGCCCCGACCAGTAAGTAGATTTGCAGTTTCGTGGCTAATTCACCAACATAATCACGTGCACATTACTTTGGCTCACTAGTGTAGTATTTTCTTGACTGGAAGTTTAGTTTACACTGAACTTTTGTTGGTTTATTTTCGTGATGTCTGATCAGTTTCCGAGCCACTGGCCGGGATCAAACGAATCAATCCGGGCGGCCGCCACGGGCTTGATCGGGCTCCGAGCCACTGGCCAGGATAACAAGCGTTTTGTGTTTAGAACTCAAAAAATCACAAGTCTAAACAGCACAGATCTAGGCTCTCCTGTCTGTATCTCACGGAAAATACTTCGAAATTATCTCCGAACAGACCCCAAACTCCTGCTACGCCGGACCTTATTGCCGAACTTTGTAGGCTACGGTGTGTCCAAATACCAATAAATCCGTCAGAGCGAAATAAAACAACACGTTTTTATAAGAACTCGGTGTATTTTTAATGGTTTTACATCGAAGTTTGATGATTTATTGGTGTTAAACGATGATTTCAAGCGATAAGCTGACACCAGGAACCCATGTTGTGAACTGCTGAACAGACTGCGTGTGAAACCGATTACGTCACTGGATAATTTCAACACCTCCGTCTGCCGTCAGGTGTTAGGTAACGCAACCGTACGTGCCGTTATCGAGTAGAACTACTCGATCTAAATTGATACAAATTAGGTTGATTTTTGAGTTTACCCTTGATAATCTTTATGGCAAACATAGTGATTATCCAATTTTTTAAAAACCTGGAAAGTTTGACAACGAAATAATTTAATTTTTTGTGAATTTATTTTAGCTGTAGACCAAGAGGTAGGTACATGTACCGATAATTATAAGCATCTGAACAACTCTTAAACAAAACAATTATTAACATTAAAACAAAATGACGTTTTCAACTTAAAAGATCTGTTTAGGGAAAAATATCTTCTGTCTAAAGATTTATGTTGAGAGGTAAAACTCCAATGAAACGGGTAAGAAAAGACTTTTTGTTGTTTCTAATAATCTTAATCACCGGTTACCACTCTTTGGCTGTGTTACTGTGTATTATCTTTAGGGAATTTATTTCGAGGGAAGGGGGTGCGTAAGTTCAACAACAGTTTGTCAGATGGCGAGCAATACGTTAAACAAATTAAAAATAAAATAAATTTTATAAAAAGTCAATATTACCTACTAATTTATAATCCGGATACAGTCGAAAACCTGCCTAATCATGAATTGCGTTTTAGAATTGATGATAGAATACACAGAACACTTGGAACAATGGAAAGAGGAATTTTAACTGGCACTAAAAACAGATTTCAAACCTTAGAAGAAGAGACTCCATCAATAGAAACTCTTAACAAAATCCTAACAGAAGAAATCAAGATCCTACATGAGAAAAAAGGAAAGACAAGCACAAGCCTATCACCAGAAGACACTAAAATTCAACAGATGGACACAAAAAGAAAAGAACTGTACAAGAAAGACAAAAAGACAGAAAGCGAAAGAATAGAGTACGGCGAACTTAACAAAACAGTGAAAAAACGAAGAGAAATAGAGCCCGACGAAAAAGAACAAAGATGATAATGGACACAATTGAAAAAGGAAAAGGACCAAAAGAAATCTACAAGCAACGAAATAAAAAGATATCAAAAATGCGAAACTCTAACGGAGATATAACAAACAACAGAGAAGAAATACTCAAAATATGTGCCGATTTCTACACAATTTTATATGAGAAAACGACGAATCCACCAGAAAAGATGAGAACCAGAAATCTAGACACAGAACAAGTACCACCTTTCACTGAGGAGGAAGTAGAACGTACCCTAAGAGAGATGAAGAAAAGAAAAGCACCAGGAAATGATGATATTACAAGCGATATAATTTCAGCAGGAGGAAAAGAAACAATCAAATACTTGACAAAAGCATTCGATGTAATTCTAAGGACCCAAAACATCCCAGAATGCTGGAAAGAAGGCAAAATAATAATTTTAATTAAAAAAGGAGACCGAAGTGACATAAAAAACTATAGATCCATAAGCTTATTAGCCCATACATACAAACTGTTCACAAGGCTATTACAAAATAGAATGGAATGGAGAAAGAACTAGATGAAAATCAACCCCAAGAACAAGCAGGGTTTAGAAAGAGCTACTCAACTACAGACCATCTGAAAGCCCTTGGAAAAAACAATTGAAAAATGTATCGAATTTAACCTACCACTATGTGTTGGTTTCATAGACTATGAAAAGGCTTTTGATTGAATTGAACATTTTGCCATCATTGAAGCCCTAAAAACATCAACATAAATGAAACATAAGTAAAACTGCTGCAAAATATATACACAGATGCCATCGCACACATCGACAACCAGTCTCTGAAAGATTCAACATAGAGAGAGGAGTTTGACAGGAGACCCAATTTCACCTAAACTGTTTACACTGAAAATGGAAGAAATCTTCAAATCTTCAGACCTTGAAAGGGGAGTAAACATAGACGGAGAACATCTTACAGACTTGCAGATGATGTTGCTTTATGCACATAAGACTTAACACAATTAGAAACAAATTTAAATACACCGAATGGAGACAGCAACAATGTGGGATTAAAGATACACAAGGACAAGACAAAGTACATGACAAATGTTGAAACAGATGAACAAGTAATGGTGGAGAACAAGATCATTGAAAGAGTCACACAATACAAATACCTGGGACAAATGGGGAACCATATGACCAATGAAATACAAATCCGAATAAGAGCTGGATGGAGTTGCTTTGGAAAAAACAGAGAAATATTCCAAGATAAGAACATACCCATATCCCTGAAAAGAAAAGTATTTGACCAGTGCATCATTCCTACAACACAGAGAGCAGTGGAGAGAAAATGCTTGGAATAAAATTACTAGACAAGGTTCCACACTGAGAGATAAGGAAACAAACAAGGGCCATGGACATAATCAAGACAATTCTGAAACTGAAATGGAGGTGGTGCGGACACGTGGCCAGAGCACAGGACAACAGATGGACATAAAGATGCACAGAGTGGCAACCCAGATATGGAAAGAGATCAAGAGGACGGCCCCAAGAGAGATGGAGAGATGACATGATGAAGACGAGAGGCACAACGTGGATGAGAGCGGCAAGAGACAGGACAAATTGGAAGGCATTGTCGGAGGGCTACATCCTGCAGTGGATGGACAATGCCTAGATGAGATGAGGTGAGATGAGATGAGATGAGATGAGATATATTTTTAGATGTACTTGTGCATGTAGTATTGTTGGGAATAGAAGGCAGAGCAATTCTCTTACTGTGTGTAAAAAGAAATTACGAGACAATACAGAAATAAAATTTGAGGAAGAAACATTGAATATTTACTTTTTCCTGATAAATCTGAGTGGAAAACACGTCAAATGAATTATTAAATTTAGGAACAAAAATTAAATGTCAAATTATTCCTCCGAAAGCAAACTGGATTAAAACGGAGAGCGCCCGACAAAATACTTCAAGAGTCTATACATTATTACAATATATTTGTTTATAACACTGGGTAAGATTGCAAGCATTTAAAAGGAGATCGAAACGAAATACTCAAAGTAAAATCCAGTTTTTATCAAGAAATTTATGCTGAGAAAGGCAATGACAATTTTGACATTAAACAAATATTTAAAGAACCTTCTTTTCCTGTCTTATCCGACACTGATATCAATGGTTTGAGAGGAGTAATTTTCTAGACGAGACGTCTTACGTTTTAAAAAACATTTAATATGATAAAAAGTCAAGTAATACAGTTCAATAAGTAATAATGTCGTCAATGTCAAAATCTGAAAACAGTAAAAACAGTATTTTTTTTCATTTTTGACTACCTTAAACGTTTTTGGGATGATTTGATATATTTTATTCTGCGACATTTCGATTCAATTTACGTCAAAACCAAAATATCCTTGACTCAGAGAACTGTGGTGTTATAACATGCAAAATGAAACTTGTTAAACCAGCTCCTGGAAATTGGAGATCTCACTTTGTTAAAAATAGTGTATACGTTTGCAGCTGGGCAAATAAACAAGAAACATTTTTCACTAGAGTATATCAAATAACCAGACGTATAGGTGAATTGTGCTGAAAACCAACAAAACTTAGGTCTCCTTCTGCAAACTGATTTTTGAAAAGCTTCTCATAACGTACTTACGGTGTTCAAAAACTGTAATTCAAAATTTTTGTTTCTCCAAGGCCTTCCTCTGCAAAGAGACTGTAGACAGGGTGATCCTCAGTTTTGTTCTATGTGCCGAAATCTTGCAAATAATGGTGGAATATAATAGAGAAATAAATTGTAATATAATCTCGTTTAATGGCGTTTTGGAGGTAAATGGTGATTTTTTACATGTGATAATCTGCTAAATAGAAATAGAAATTGTTTTTGCTATAATTTTCTTTGATCAGTTCAGTAAAAAATCCGAAAATGTAACCCGAAATATTAATTAAAAAGTTGTCGGATTAATTTTACCTTTTTAACTGTCCTCTCATCCTGGCTGTAAACATATTTATAAAAAAACAGAAATCAACGGAAATCTACTGCTCAAAGAAAGTTTGAAAATTTATATGTTATTGATCCCTGTACATGCTGTATATAGAAAAGTTCTTATGAAATGGCTGTTTCAAGCGTAAATAATACAAACAATAAGTTGCACTATCAATATAAGTTGCTGCATAGGATCATTATTGCGAATGCAAATGCTTGATTGTTTAAAATTGATTATGTTGATTCTGTGTCCTGTATCATTTGTAACAACGGACGTGTGACAATCGAACAATTATTTGTACGTTGTTGTGTTACAAGTTCTTTTTGGCGCAAAATTGAGAGTCTGTTGTCAACAAAGATTGATTCCGGACTTCACTTAGATAAAAGTGCAATTTTTGGGATCCCTTTTAAAAATTATACATCTTACTCAAGTGGTTTTCGTTGTATACGAAATATTACATTTTCACCACAAAAATATAATAGAATGATTTAATTTTAAATGTATTTATTAATCACCTAAAAATAAATTGCATCAGTGAAAATGTTTTTCAAACCATAGCCATCCTAAATCAGGAGAGCGTCAAGAACTCTGGACACCATGGAAGTCTATTTTTTTGCTCATTAAGGAAGTTTTCTGTCACTCGAGCGCCCTTCATAACTCCTCTCGAGGCATCTGTGCCTGGTTCGAGGTGAATATTGTGGTTTATATACTTTCACTGATAAAAATGTTGATTTCTTATGTTGTGTTTGACTAATAAATGGTAAAATAATAACGTTTTCATGATGTGACTTTTAATAACACTGACAATCACCATGGCTCATCATTTCAATTTTCGCAAGCATCTCATCTTCGTCTTGAATCCTTAAAAATATTGCACCTCCTGGTTCTCGAATACTGAGAAGGTTCCTAGTCAGCTGCAGTGGCTTTGTGGTTAATTTGAGAAGAAAAAAACTCGTCAGAGTTAATTAAAATGTCCACGAATTCCATGCTATAAGTGTGCTTTAAGTGACAATTGTCTCCACTGCGTGATGTTATATAAGTTATTGTACTTCTGTAAAATACAGAGAGAACCCATTCCGGAGGAGGGTGAAAATGGAAATTGTCACGAACAGTCCCTCTATCCCAATTTCAGAAAATTGTGTATACACGTAATTTTGTGAAACCCGAAAAGGGGGAAACTGAATCGGTTCAAAAAACTTGACCTCTTTTATACTACTTGTACCTGCACCTCTTCAAAAGATTAATCTTTGGGCTAGATATTGTCAACCCGGGGCCTAGCCTAGTATACCGTAAATTCAAAAACGCAGTACTCTTCCAAAACGAAGTCAATATAAGTAACTGGACACTAAATTGGCAAATAGGACTTGACACAAATCAAGATTGTTGATCCAGGGTACGAAAAATTCCCAAAGTCACGAGCCTAATGCATTCTTTGACACAAGCACTTAAGTATCAGTCCACGGATCCACCGACCACAGTACAGCCAACAAGCGGCAAGGTGGGGGGTCAACCATTCAGATCCGTGTTTAGTCTGATAAATCACATTAGGGATGAGAGAAAATGGGTGAAGTATGACACCACAAAGTTTGATGGTTTAGGAGATACAAGGAAGTGTTCTGGGGGGCAAAATGAGGCAATTTCTTGGTGTGGAATGAGTCATTTTTGACCAAATTTTCTACTCCAGTTTCTGCTTCAAACAGAATCGTTTCTGAACAATTTTGATATCACATGATAGGTTCATGACCAATGTCAGTAAAAACGGCACCGACACTGCAATATCGGTTACCATAGTAACACTGGAACTGTTTCCGTGGAGGTACGTTTCCGTCTTGTGAAAAACCAGCAGTAAGCTGTACCCTTATAGCGAAGCTGCCCCCGCGAGAAAACCAAAAATAATAACATGGACATGTATAAGACTCCATGCCCTTGAAATTAATACAATAAAAACTTTGTCAGCCCTTCAGGCAGTCTTGGTAATAGGTGTCTGAATTTCACTATTTTCAGACCGCGTATGTGTATTTGTCATGATAAACCAGTCACTAGTTGTGCGCCGTTTCTACGCATTAATATGCCGTGGTATAATACAACAATTAAAACAATTGGTTTGCTTAAATGTTTTTAATTAATTTTAAGGACACTAGCATTTCCCAATAAAATATAAATTATACTAAATTTGTTCATCCAATTCGTCTGAATACCAAACTAAATCTTACAATGCGTTAGTTGAATGATGGCTGACCTAAAGTGCGGATTTGCAAATTTATCTATTTATCTGGCACTGCCAGTCGCATCAAATGTGGTATTTCTACAAATTGCGGAGAGAAACAACTTTGGAAACTCTAGGGAAATGCACAAGGTTTAGAGTGAGACATTTCAGCATCTTATAAGAGTACGTGGAGCTGATGTGGAGGTGGAACGTGTCATCCTGAGTAGTCTGTCTCACTCAGTCAGACTCTCAGTGTCTGCCTCGGAGGCACTGTGTGCAGCAGGAGCTACATAATCTACCGTATTAGATTCACTTGCCCGAATCATCGTTACAACACTCGAGATATATTGGCGTCGCCAAAGACACTATCCACTGCACACTAGAGGAGAAACCTGATAGAGGTCTGAAAAATGACCAAAGACTTTCAACGTTTAACGTCCTGCTTCGCGTGAGCTCAGGTAGGAATCACTAAACTCCAGGGTCTGACCCTGAGGAATATTTTTAGAAGCACCTCATTCATGCAAAAATACTTTTATTCACACACCGTGATTGCTTATAGCTTGGGCCTTATTGCTTAATCATATCTTATTCAAATGTGTTGTTATTTATGCAACTACATGTATACATTGGCATAGATTATATCTTGGGCCTTATTGCTTAATCATATCTTATTCAAATGTGTTGATGTTTATTCAACTACATGTATACATTGTCATTGGCAAATAAAATAGGTAGTCCTCATAACTTTTCATAACAACCACCAAATTAGGCAATGACCATCGCCTCTGTTGGCTTCGGGCCAACAGAGGCGATGGTCATTGCCTACCACCAAATGTGTAACATGACTTC
Organism: Phoronis australis; assembly: GCA_002633005.1. Taxonomy (NCBI): domain Eukaryota; kingdom Metazoa; phylum Phoronida; family Phoronidae; genus Phoronis; species Phoronis australis. The sequence goes on from NMRA01000819.1 coordinate 126,462, forward strand.
TGCCCATGAACTACTTTTAGAGATTAGGGAGTTATGATGTTGTGTCTGCCAATGAATGTCTGCGATTATTGTTATGAGTGTTATCTCCTCTGGTCACGCAGAGAGTTGTGGGATTTTGGCGGGTCAGCGATAATACACATTAAATGGTGGCAAGAGTTGCATTTTTTTATCTTGTGAATCTATCGTTGTCGCATGGCTGGGCAGATTGGGTGATACGCCCAGAGCAACATTACATGGTGGAAAATCATGCAAGCATGGAGGAAGGAAAACTGAAAGCGTCGCCAAAGTTTACGGGAGACAATGGCTCGTTTGAGACTGTGCAAACACATTGGCTACAGTTCCAAGACTACTTGCAGATTCATGATTTGTCGACCAAAACAGAGACGGAAGATCTTGCAGACATTTGCCTCCACTTCTGTTTGTCCCTAGCAGGACAAGCCCATTTGTGGGCGCAGAGCATGACAATTACTTCGAAGAAAGACTTGGAAAAACAGTTCTTCGAACGATTTTGTGAAAATCGATCCGAATACGCCATGATCAAGCACTAGAATGTCATGAAGTTTAACAAGAACTTACTTTAAACACTTGATGGAACTGTGCTCAACCGTCATCTTCAGTTGGTCTCCCACTGTCCTTAATGGTTTCGTCCCTAAACCAAGACCATCTCTAGTAGGCGGGACAACAGAGTTGATCAGGCTCTGCCTGACGGTTGTTGATGGTATTGCTGTTGGTGCTTCACCCATATCCAACAAGATGCCTGTTCAGCTTCGGTGGCCACATCGCGGAGAAGAACCTTCTTTCCTGTCACAGACACGCCCAGAGACCTTGCCATAGCAGTAACCGAGCTGGCCGGAAAACCACGGCAACCAACCTCCACGGAAAAACTCCAACATCTCCAGCCGTTAACGTGGCAGTCACTCCTCAAATCAGTATATTTCAGGTTCTTCCGCTCGTGTGCCTCTTCTACCCTACTCTCCCACGGAATGGTGAGCTCGATCAGGATGATCTGGTGTGAACTATCCGAATAAAGAATCAAGTCAGGGCGCTGGGTAGTCTGGACAATGTGCTGTGGGAAGGATGACTGGTGACCGGCAAGATCAACCCACAATTTCCAGTCGTTGGCTGTGTGAAGGATGCCTTTCTGCGCTGGTGACTTCTTCTTACTTGCCTCATCGCCACTTCTTCTGAAACTGATAAATTCGATCCGGTGGCTTCTTGACTTTGGTTTACTCTTGACTTCGTCAACCAACACCCTTGCGAAAACTTTCAGTACCTGGTTGTGCCGGTAGGTGTACTTTCCTGATGCC
>NMRA01000082.1:0-160517 GCA_002633005.1 Phoronis australis
TTGTCGCTTTTAATAATAGACTATGAGTTGAGAGCACCATCGTTCGCCAGTTTTTCTCGTAACGAGACAGAACACAATGTTTATGTTCGGACTAACAGTACAGGTCTTCGTTCCTAACCAACTTGAGGCTGCTGTTAGGCGATCATCTGATATTCAAGTTTTTACGCCCCGTCGGTGCTCCTTAATTATGCTCTTGAATATTTGGAAATTGTCTAAGCCCCTGTATACACACTACACATTTTCGTATACGACTTTTCGTATGCTAAAAAGGTGCGTGTAAGCAGATGTTCCAACAAAAACTTTTGCTGGTGGCGTGACTCGTACCCAGATGTGCACAATATGGTTTCACGAAACTTATGTGCCAAGTTCATGTGACGAAATCGAGAAGGGTTTTTAATTATCTAACGAAAAACTCCAGAGACATGTTAAGTGCCAGAAATTTACCAGGGTGCATGGAAATTTCATTATTTGGCTACAAAAACAAAAAAATATCTTACAAGGGAGGGGAAACCCCCCTCCCGACCTCCCCACGCTCGGCGCCACGAGCCTAGGATTCGACCTTGGCGGGAATCCTAAACCCCCCCTTGGTGAAAACGTAGATCCGCCACTGGATATTATACGATTTTAGTGGAGAGCAATATAAGAAACTTTGGTAACGACGCTATTTGTGTTGAAAGTGCTAGTTTCTCATCCCCTAGAACATTCGGTCAAAATGTTGGCGGTACAGGCACGTGAAAATGTTGAACCATTACGATGAAAGTAGTTCCTTATCCTCGTCGCCAATATTGTTATGTAGACAGTAACGCGGCGATTTGATATAACACATATATTGGTTGATGAAGAGATGGTAACTACATATAATATCGGAATACTAACAAATAGGTCTATGCAATACAGTTAGAGAGATCATATGAGTCGCATAAACAATCAACACATGGCTTTAATGTGTGGTCGGCACACCAGTACAGCAGACAATAGATCAACGCTAAGTTCCGCCCACGTGACAGCCATATTTGTCTTGGTCGTCTGTAAACGCTATAAACAAACATGTATGTCACATTTTCTAAACATGAAGTAAATATCAGCTTTATTTCTAGTACATCAACAAAAATTGGAAAATAATGACCGCGCATTCTGAACGAATTTTGGCCTCAAGAAGCAATCGAAGCCCGCTTAAAGGCGAAGACAACCTTTTTCCATGTCATTTTGAGCTAAAATAAGGTTGGTTGGTTATCCTAGACATATTTTTCACTTAATTACAGCTTTTCGTAATTTTATTAATTATTCGTCCGCTTTTCCGGAAGTGACGTTTTAGGAGGCAAGCGCTTCCCGCCAATTTCTTTTCACATAGTCTGACTGTGAGAGCTGCCGAGTCAGTCATTGTTCTACCTCGGTTGTGTTAAGTTCCGTCGTCGTTCGCTTTCATTTACTAGTCAGTCAACATGCCACACTGTTGCTGCGTACCGGGATGTAGTAATTATCGGCTCACGCGCGCTTTGGGAGTGCCTTTGCATCGCTTTCCGATGGATGACACACTTCGCCGTACTTGGCTCGTTCGTGTGAAGAACGCAGCGTTACCCGTCCACGCAACGTACAAAGCAGTGGAGAATTACCGTGTGTGTGGCAAGCACTTTCTGCCGTCCGATTACGAAAGGGATTTGTACGCTGAACTGATGAAGGTCCCTGCGAAACAACGCCTGAAGAAGGATGCCATTCCGTCTGTGTTGATTCCCGGCAGTGCCCCGTCGCCACCCCCGAGAAGTGCGTTTTTGAAGCGAGAAGCCTCGCGAGCTGTGGCCAGTACAGTGACTGGAGCCAGTGGAGGCACTTCATCTACTGTCACCCGTGCCTCCGAACGTACCCCAGAGCGTGCAATTCCTGGAACCAGTAGTGATTCGCCCTGTGCTGTTTTCTCCAGCCCAGAGCCTCTAAGCAGCCCTGCAGCGATATTGAGTAGTGGGAGTGATTACAGGCTCAGTTCGACACCCAGTGAAGAGGACAGTTCGTCGTCCAGTGAACAGATCGGTGAGCCAAACTTTGATAAGTTTATTGTGGACTTGTCTAAAGTGTTGGAGCTATTTAGAAGGTGCCAGGTGTGTGGCGAGGGAGTCACACGACACGATGTAAGCAGTTTGGGTGCTCAGGTCACCATCCAGTGGGAGTGTGTCGCGGGACACTCTGGCAAGTGGGACAGTTGTTCCTCTGTCCGTGGTATGCCGGAGGTCCACTTAACCATGTCCAGTAGTGGCTTGGCCTCGTCGAACTCTGAACAGCACAAGCATTCCATTGAGGTAGGCATAACAACGCACACAGTGCATTTGCACCAAGATGTGTCACCACGTCTGTCCTCAGTAGCCGCCTCGTTTCTCTCAACAGCTGCCTGTGCCTGTGCGTACTCTGCCTCGTTATACTCGGGCTCAAACATGTACCCACCCACTGAATGTCCGTGAAAAAATTCCTCGTCACCACTGCTGTGAACAAGGTCTCCGTCACTCACACTACTGTCACTGTGATACGGGTCACCGACTCCAGCCATTTTCAGCTTACAACACACTAAACAATCCCTAAATCCAACGTAGTTGAGTTCTCTACTAACCTATCTTGCCGCAGAATACTCGCCGATAGAAAGTGGTGGCGACAATTGTTGAAAAACTGCACAAAACAAACGTAGAATAGAACAGATTCGCACGGTAAAGTCAACGCAAAACCAAGTGGCGGGAAACGCTTGCCTCCTAAAACGTCACTTCCGGAGTAGCGGACGAGTATTTAATAAAATTACGAAAAGCTGTAATTAAATGGAAACTATGTCTAGGATAACCAACCAACCTTATTTTAGCTCAAAATGACATGGAAAAAGGTTGCCTTCGCCTTTAACTTCAAAGCCGTTTTTCTCGGCTCGTGATTTCACTTTAGTGACAAGATTCTCGGGCCTATTTTTCCGCAACACGTGGGTCAATTTTTACGAAATTTGCAAATTTGACATCCTCTAGGACTGAATCAAAAGCGCATGCCAGGGTTTTTTGATACATGGACCAGATTTTTAGTTATTAGACGGAAAGTGACCAAATGATAGAAAGTGGCGTGGTTGCCCCAACTCACACTCAAAAAAGCCACAAAATCAAGATGATAATGATTTTGTACATATATTTGGTATATATAAGTAGAATATTGCTTAACGAAACAGTTGATGATAATCCCTGTGCATTTTGAAAAACAATTCGAGGTAAAATTGGATTTTTTGAAAAATAAAACATACGATTTTTTAAAAAAACGAACTACAATAAAAAATTTTTTTTTTCGATTTTTGTCACTTTCAGAGTCATTTCTAACTAGTTAAAAACCCCTTTATACTTATTTTAGATAGGAACCTGGAGATTTGACCAGTGTATACACCTACCTTAATTTATAGAGGACCACAACGTCAGACTTCATAGGGGCTTTACCGAATTATAGACGATAAGCAGACCCATATACTATTATAGGGAAAACGCTAATCGGTCTCCGTCGGGGTAGGACAACAAGTACATGTATCAGCATAGGGAGCCGGTGCAAAGGCGCCCGATTAGCAGTATATATCCCCAAAAACTATTCAGAGTATATCGTGTGCTAGGTAAGACGGATTTCTTCCTCAGGAAAGATACCTCCCACAGAATGGCAAGCACATGATTACGACACGTTGTCTGGTAACACGTCCTTTAATGACCCTTCATGTTTTGCTCAACGATTTCTCCTAGTGTCACTTTAGCTCTTGGAAATATTTTGAGCGCGTGCGTGAATGGCTACATGAAGACGTAGGGTATTAATCAGCTTGTCAGAGGAAAAACGTGGTCGCATTTGCGAGTTGCAAGCCGCTGAATTGATCCCTGGTTACTTCAATCGACATACAAGTTCTGCAATTTTCACACATCGGAGTCACAACTTCATGACGTGCTTTGAAAGAATGTTGAAACCTTATTAGAGTCAGCTGGAAAAACACTGCCAGTAACTATCTTGAATTATTTGATTTATTTAATTAATTTTTGCAGTAATGGACAATGCTGTATACATGCATTAGCTAAAGCGGGTTTTATATCTATTGTATTTTATCTTAAATAAATAAAGTTTATTATTATTATTATTATTATTATTATTATTATTATTATTATTATTATTATTAATTTAATGACGTTCTTTGGAATAAAGTTGAAAACTTATTAGAGTTAGCTGAAAGAATACTGCCAGTAACTGATTGTCAAGAATGAAAAAAGTTATATTTAATCCACTAAACAGGCTGTCTTGCAACAAATACCTCACCAGAGTCCATCCTAGCGGAAAACGCCTCAAGATGAATTGCAGAAAACAACGTCCTGTAACAAACACTCACTTGTTTTAGCAGTCTTCGGTGATAACGCTACTTCATCCCATCCACTCTTGAGTGTCATCACCGTAACAGAGTACTCAGTTCCAGGATTCAGGTTATTACAACGTCCAAAGAGAAAACCCATTTGCGATTTTAATACATAATTAGTGCTATCGCAAGAGATTCTGTATCCCTCTTTATTACCACGTGCTGAAGTCCAATAAACGTCAAATGTTCTTTCATCGTGAACAATTACGTTGGTAATAGTAGCTGCAGCTAGTTCTGGAAAGGAAGAGACATGGACAAAAGGCGTGTAAATTAAATTTAAGTCCTTATCTTAAAGAGTAACCTACTTCGAAAACCTAAAAATACAAATTACGTAATATGTTACACGACGCAATGCTTACCTCCTTTCTACTCTTAAACTAAAAGGGGTTGTTCCAAAACCCCTTTGACCCCCACAGCAAACGACCCCGTCGACCCNTATTATTATTATTATTATTATTATTATTATTATTATTATTATTATTAATTTAATGACGTTCTTTGGAATAAAGTTGAAAACTTATTAGAGTTAGCTGAAAGAATACTGCCAGTAACTGATTGTCAAGAATGAAAAAAGTTATATTTAATCCACTAAACAGGCTGTCTTGCAACAAATACCTCACCAGAGACCATCCTAGCGGAAAACGCCTCAAGATGAATTGCAGAAAACAACGTCCTGTAACAAACACTCACTTGTTTTAGCAGTCTTCGGTGATGACGCTACTTCATCCCATCCACTCTTGAGTGTCATCACCGTAACAGAGTACTCAGTTCCAGGATTCAGGTTATTACAACGTCCAAAGAGAAAACCCATTTGCGATTTTAACACATAATTAGTGCTATCGCAAGAGATTCTGTATCCCTCTTTATTACCACGTGCTGAAGTCCAATAAACGTCAAATGTTCTTTCATCGTGAACAATTACGTTGGTAATAGTAGCTGCAGCTAGTTCTGGAAAGGAAGAGACATGGACAAGGCGTGTAAATTAAATTTAAGTCCTTATCTTAAAGAGTAACCTACTTCGAAAACCTAAAAATACAAATTACGTAATATGTTACACGACGCAATGCTTACCTCCTTTCTACTCTTAAACTAAAAGGGGTTGTTCCAAAACCCCTTTGACCCCCACAGCAAACGACCCCGTCGACCCACAATCTCCACGACCCACAACCCCACGACCCACAACCCCACGACCCACAACCCCACGACCCACAACCCCACGACCCACAACCCCACGACCCACAACCCCTTCGACCCACAACATGTGGCTCTTTACGCATTTCATAATCATATTACTTTGATGAGTGACTATCACATAAGACCGATTTACAAGCGAATCAGCTCTGGCTATAACGGCTACTAATGGCCCTGCTCTGATAAATTAGGGACAAAGAACGATAACGTGAATCCCCATAATTTTACAATTTCCTGTATGCTTGTACACTCGTTTGCAATATACAGCACATATCACGAATTTTTGTCCGACCGGTCGGTAATCGCGGGTCGACAACCGGTCGTCTAGCCATCCAGCAGGTAACCTGCAACGGTCCGCTAGAAGGCGTCAGCTGGGTCACCTCTCCGTTTGTCAATTTTGTCGGCAATTCGTAGAATTTTTCAGACGACCAATTCGGACTATGCGTATCCTCGTTCGGATATTACCGTTTTATGACTTAGCGTCAGCGATGAGCTTGGCCAAGCAGTGCATCGAAGTGTTTGTTGTTCGTTCTCCACATGCCACTCTAGTCTTAAACCCGCAGTTTTTAAACATTCCTTTCACTACTTAATGTAATCAAACTGAACGAATTACTTGAAATTTGAACAAAGTGAATGTTCTTGTAGAGTTATCGACGGCGTGGTAATTTAAACGATTAATGATTTCGCGGAAATGTACTTTTTAACTCTAGCTATGAGGAGGTTTTTAAGCCCAACAAACACGAAACGTTTACGCGTTGCAGTGAAATTGTACGAAATTCAAAAACAAGGATAGACTTGTTACCACCGCAGACATTTTGTAGTCTTGAAATGTTCAATAACTAGCTAGTTGCTATTGCTTTTGACTATCACTTCATCACCTGCTCGCAATTTCCCATTGAAAAATTTTTAATCTGTATTATCTGCAAATACGCTGGTGATAGAAAAAAAGGTTTCTTTGGGAAACACGTCAAAATCCAGTTGATCACTAGTGCAGATTTTAAAGTCATCGATGCATGTAAACGGCTAGCGCTTAGCTAGGATTGATTGTAGCGTCAACTGTCAAGAATTGTATCTTCATGAGTACGTTTATGTTAGCATGGCGACCACTAACGGCCAGTGTGAATGTCAATCACTTGACTCCTTCCGGCGACCGCGTGTTCCTGTAACCACGAGTTCCTTTATCTATATATATTACACTGTACGTACTAGCTTAATAAACCAGGCGTGTGTTCAGTACTGCTAGGACCTACGCTAGGACCTAGCTAAAATCTAAGCTAAGTCACGTGCTCATATTTAAAATACACGGCGATATCTAACGTAATCTCACGAAGTCTTGTTTTTAGCGAGGTCCTAGCGTTACTGAGCGAAGACAGGGACATTTACATTTATTTGTCTTCAAGACATCAATCATGATCTTACATTCGTTGTTGAAATCACTTTGCAAGTTCGTAAAAAAACGTAATATCATTTCGAATGCAGAATTTTCGGAGATAACCTGCTTACGATGTCCGTTATTCAGTAAAAGGTCTTTGTACTATAAATTTCTTGTAGATAAATGTACACAATCAAGGCGAGTTAAAGTCTGTACATATCTAAAGCGAATAAAAGTTAGCTATTATTATACGTCATTGCAAACATCAGTTTAGCGATTATTTCTTACGAAAGTGCTCTTCAAACACAGAATCTAGGCTGATATTACGGAGTGCCGTAGTATTTTAGTTTACGTTCTTTCCAAAAATACCTATGAAAATAAACGTTGAAACTCTAGACATTAAACTTGTTGCTTTGGCAAGGCAGAGTAAAGAATTGTCTTCAGATAAAAACGTGTGTTTGACTATTGTGCACAAACGATATTTACTACTATAAGTTTATGAATACGTCGCATCTCCCGAAGCCCTGACTTATCGCGAAGCTATGTCAAATTTCAGTCTGTTCTTTTTTAGCATCGTATAGGGAAACAGCTGAACAGTAACTGCAATTGCCTTGTGACAACCCGGACGTGCGAGTGCATTTTTGCGTAACATGACAGCAAATTGGCGACGGTTTTACTAGCCGTTAAAAATGTAGAAATAAAACAACCACACACGGCGATTTTTCAGCAAACAAAAAATGTTTATCTCAAAACAGTGAGCTTCTCTTCTCAATTACAATAACATGCTGTGCTTGATTTTTGCTGTCCAGACACAACAACCAGCGAAGTTTTCCCCGGCAGTTGCCATGTGTCGCTTTGCCGGCGGGGAAAATAATCACTAGCAGATTTGACTTCAATATATATTTTAAAACGTGATAAAAATTTACAATAGTCACCTCCGTCGTATAAGAAAATAAATTCCGCAAACTTAGAATGTAGTGAACTGTGTAGTGCATGAACTGAACTTCGATATTGTACATGTAGTGTTAGGAGATGCGGTATTTATAATCTCCTTGACAAACAAAATCTAGCTATTCAAGGCCCGTGGAGTTAATCAATATGCTCATCCTGCGCGGAGGACCATTCCAGGCAGGGCTCCGACGGGTAAAAGCTTAATATACGAATGTTTCAGGCCCAATGGGAATTCTTCGTTTTACTTTAAACTCGTTAATACTTCTATTTTAAAATTAAGCACAACGCCAATGTTTCCATCCGAAGTTAGCTAACTTTGAATGTTTTCCTGGGGTCTTACATTTTCTCACACTCAGAGTTCTGAAACAGAAGTGACATTAAGCCACAACAACTCAAAGAAGACGTGATGACACAACACTGTACAATTGTTTGTGTTTCAAAACTACTTAACAGCAATAAATATTGTTAAAGCGTTCTAAGAAAACTGAAGATGTACTCATTTCTGCGGTTTCTATGACTAAATTAAAAGTTCACGATGAAACATTTGGTGTCTGAGTTAAGACCAAGAACGTCGTGGTTAACTCTCTGTTCGTGTGCAATGATAATAACTACATTATATGTGGTCCGTAATACTAGTCTTAGGTACGCGTATACAACATCTCCCTTCGTTAAAAAAGTTTAAGTACAATATAAGTTACAGTCCAGTAAGCTGTCCATCAGAAAGTTACTACGATAACACTAAAGTCTAGCTAACTTGTAAACACGTTAACTAAATAGATGTGAGTATATATATAGTGGGTTTCACAGGTCGTGAAATCTCGCAGGGAGCACAACAGCTCGTCCCGATCTGGTGTGGTAGAGACCATCGTCCGTAGTGGTTGACGTTCCTTCGGGCACATCCGGTTGTATGGCTTCTTGCACGGATGGGGTGTAGTCATCGGGAGGCTGTGGCTCTTCTTTCGTAGAACTAATGTGTCGACGGTTTCGCCGAAACTCAACACCAGTAGATTTGCGAACAATGTACGAGCGAGGTGCTTGTTCGCACTTCTTAACGACTGTCGCAGGTTCCATTTCTTAGAGATGGGGTTTTGCACTCTGACGTGTTTGTTAGTCACTAAGTTCTGTAAGTGGTCATGCATGTTGGTTGTAATATTCAACTTGCTTTATGGACTTTGCAGGCTGTGGCAGTTCCTTTTCTTTGTTGTTGACTACATATAGATTTGAACGAACCTTACGGCTGAACATGTATTCGGCTGGAGAAGGTAATCCAGGGGCAATGGGCGTAGTGCGTAGACATAGTAGCGCCATCTGTGGATCATCTCCGGATTCTAACGATTTTTGGACACATCTCTTCACAGTCCCGAAGAATCTTTCCGATTTTCCATTACCTTGGGGATAGTGTGGACTGCTAGTCGCATGCTTGAAGTCATTCTCTTCAACAAATCTTCGGAATTCGTCACTGCTGTACTGTGGACCATTATCGCTCACAAGGGAATGCGGGATACCATACTCTGACATCACCATACGTAGTTATTGTATTATGCTTGACGAAGTCGTAGACGAAAGCTTGCGAACAATACAGAATGAACTGTAATAGTCGACGACTAGTAGGTATGAGTTGTTGTTCCACTGGAACAAATCAGAATTCCAATGATAACCCATGGCTGCTGGGCTTCATGTGCAGAATTAACTCTTTTTGTTGCGACGATTGGTTTCGTTGACACGAGGCACAAGATTGCACCATGAGCTCGATATCTGAGTTGATACGGGGCCAAAATACAGACGACTTGGCACGCAGTTTGGATTTTTCTATACCAGGGTGTCCAAGGTGTAACTTCTCCATAACGTATGAACGTAGGTTTTTGGGGATCACGACACGATGTCCTTTCATAATGATTCCATCATAAAGTGACAGTTGATCACGATATGTCCAATAATCTTGTACAGGCAGGACAAGCAGCTTTGGACTCAGGCCAACCTTGGGTGATTGCTTTCTTGAGCTGGGCTATGACTTCGTCTTGTTCTTATATCTTGTAACCGCGGCTTTGTTACACTGACTAGACTGTGAATGTTCACGTCCATATCTGAGACAGCAGAACCGTAAAGTCATACTGCTGTATGCGAAGTAACATACATCACAGTCTAGGTGGGGCGCTTGATAGTTTCTTCTTGGTGATACTCATGAGCGGTTTTTGTGGTCGGTTCCGATTCTATCAGGTCGCCCATACACGTAATCATGAAAGCGTTCAAGTCCAAAGACAATAGCTAGCATTTCTCTTTCAATGTTACAGTAGTTGGACTCGGTTTCAGTGAGAGTCTTGCTTGCGAAAGCGACTGGACGTCAGTTCTGGATCAACACTGATCCAAGTCCGGATGTACTTGCATCTGTTTGCACAGTAACTGGGAGTTTCGGACCAAAGTAATGTAAGGCTGTAGAGCTAACAGCTTTCTTCACCCGTTCAAATGCCTTTTCTTGGGCTGGACACCGAACAAACTCAGAGTCTTTCTTGATAATGTCTCGCAGTGGCTTGCATAACGCAGATAAGTGGGGGGAAAATCTTGCAAGGTAGTTGACCATGTCTAGGTTGGACTGCAACTGTTGTGTGTCGCGTGGCGGTTTCATGTTGACGATTGTAGAAATTTTGTCAGGCTCTGGTTCAAGACTATCTGCACCAATGTAGTTTCCAAAAAACTTGATTTTCTGTTGCTTAATACGACACTTATCAGGATTGAGACAAAGTCCTTGGTCCTTTGCTCGATGAACTACAGATATGAGGTTGTTGTCATGTTCCTCAGCTGTTCTGCCAAAGACAATGATATCGTCAGCGATACCAACAACACCAGGTAACCCTTCAAAGGTAGCGTCGATCTTCCGTTGGAAGACATTATTGGCTTGAAACGAGGCCAAATGGTAGACGGAGAAAGGAATACCTTCCTTGTGGCGTGTTGCACGTACACAATGGTTGTGATACTTTGTCCAACTTCACGTTCCAATAACCAGATTTCGCATCTAAAATGCTGAAGTATTTCGCACCGTGGAAAATGGGGAGTGTGTCGTCGAGTGTTTTTGTGTTATAGCGTTCTCGCTTTACCCACTTATTTAACTCACGTGGATCGAGACACAGTCGGAGGTCACCATTGGGTTTATGAACTAGACCGTGAACCCAATCAGTTGGTTCCTAGACGGATTTGATGATTTCGAGATCAACTATTCTCTTAAATTCCTTCTGCAGAGGTTCCTTTATGCTTTCAGGAACTCGACGCGGTGTGTTGACCGTAGGTTCTGCATCCGGCCTAAGAGTTATGTGATATTCACCAGGGAATAGACCGATACCATCGAATACTTCGTGGTATGTGTTGAGAAGCAAAGTTTTCGCTTCGCTAGGATTGTCTGGGAGTTTTGCTAGCTTCTTGCGGTCAATGGTTTGAGTGGTCCTTCCGATTTAATGGAGACTGTTTTGGGTATGCAGAGTCAGCAACCCAAGTTCAACACTCGTGACTAAACTAATGAGTGTTGGACCCATAACGTCAGTAATGTAGAAATTCGTTGGTTGTCCATTCTGATCAATGTTGTCGGGGCATACTTGCTTGAAAAACGAAGGGGCATAACATTCAGCTCTGCACCGGTGTCAATTTTACATCGAACCATAACGTTGCGCTTTTGTGCAGTCGGCATCTTGATGTGGACAAATGTGTCAGTTTTATTGCGATTTTCGATAGTGTCCAGTGTGTACACTTCGACTCCTTGATCAATATTATGTATCTTGCTTGTAAGTTGGGGAGGTTTGTGGGAGCTTTGATTTTGTTTACGGGAGGCATAGTTAGTCTGTTTGTTTCTCTGTTTGCGTTTCAAACAGACATTGGCAAAATGTCCCGTCATTTTGCAAAAATTACAGACCAGTCCATACGCCACAGTTAAAGCAGAAGGTTTGTCTCGCCTTTTCTTTTACAGCAGGCTTCTTTCTTTGGACTGTTTAGGTCGCGCACCGGTAACACTGAGAACGTCACTACTGTTGGGTGTCTGACTACCTTGAATGTCCAGCATGTGCGCCACTGCAGTCTCACGGGCACGTATCATACCTATTGCGCTATCTAACGTGAGGTCTTTTTGGCAATAATTTTTTTAACGTATACTATAATGGTATCTAGAAGCTGTCCGTTTGTATCTGCATAGTTGCACTCGGATGCAACGATTTTTGCACGCGTTAAAAATGAGTCAATAGTCTCACCCTCCGTTTGTTTGAGGGCACGTCACTTGAATCGGGCCACTCGGAAGTTGGTTTTGGGCTTACAGTATTTTTCAAAGTTGTCATAATGCACTTTCAGGCTTCCAAGTCGTCGCCAGTTAATTCCCAGCCATTGCGGATATCAAGGCCGTCCTCGCCGACCCATAAAAGTAGGTAGTTAACCTTCACACTGTCCGTTTTTTCCGCCAGGATCCGTTGAAAATAAGTTCACATGTTTGTTTGAACTTTCTAAAACGATCTGGCAAGTTTTGCGCCTGCCAATCGATTGTGGGAATTGGTACGCTTGTTAAGTCAGTCATGTCGGGGTTCGTTTACCTGACACCATGAAACATTTGGTGTTTGGGTTAAGACAATGAACGTCGTGGTTGACTCTCTATTCGTGTGCAGTGATAATAATTACATTACATGTACATGTGGTCCGTAACACTAGACTTAGGTACGCGTATACAACACGTGATACAGTCTCTAACATTGTATGCACAATTGCTACTGCATAGCTGTTCCTAAAGAGTGTTGTCTGCGTAAACTCACTATAACTTCAAAAAACCCGATTCCTGGCACATTATTCGTTTTTAATTTACGCCTGTAGATAAATAATTCACACATAAGACACTAGAGCGTTCGCGTCTCAGGATTTCCATTGTTGTTTCTCCGTTTATTTGTGCTCTGCGTGTATAGTTTTAGTTCTATTATTTTATGAGGCAGTCGTTTTAGAAACCAGCAGGTTTTGATAAATCAGTCTATATGTCAAAATTCAAAAAACTTCATGTTTTCTACATGGATAGGTATCCTAACAAAAATCTAAATGTCACATTTTGTGGACTCAATGACCTCTAATATCGGTGCAGGAGCACTAGAACGCGGTGGGTCATATAAGCCGTCCAAAAATTCTATGTTTTCAGCAACGACAATAAGTACCTTAGAAAATAGATCGAAAGTTGTACTTTGGTGGCTGGAATAAACGATTTACATTGTAAATAAAGATTAATTCTTGATGATTGACCAAAAATATCTTGTCTTAACTTTACATTTAGTAAAAATTGTCCTGCAAAACTGTCGATTTTGGAAATGATGAACAAGGTTTACAGTCAAATTGAACGAAATCTGATTTAAATTGTTAAAAATACACAAAACGTACCAAGAGAGGAGTACATGAAATAATATCCCACGAGACATTATTCCTTCGGTCTCGGTCGATACGCAGAATAATTCGCTTGGGATATTACTTCATGTACACCAAACGAGGTACGTTTTTATCCCATACGCGTTGAATCTGTCGAGGGAAATACGGCCATGTAATAAAGTTTTCCGTATTCACCTCCCGCACTACTTCAACAGTGACCTCTTACATGGACAGTTCTAAAGGTAGGTCAATGTCGAATCGATGTCGTTAGCCGGTTCGATCACCAAACTTTCGGAAAATAGTTTAAAGTAATACATTAACAGTGTAAATAGCGGTCAATGTACAATAGGGTCTCAATTGTAACATCTGGAATAGGACTGTTAATTATACAGTTCTGCCTCAGTTTTCATTTGCTCAACATTTTATCGTCTGTAACTCAGGCACCGATCCCTCGGTAACTACCACATCAAACAGTCATTATTTAACTATTTTCAGATGTTTCAAGTTCAATGAAAAGTTACCCTTGTTTCACCTTTGTTGTCTTTTTTCAAGTAATAAGTCGTCACATTTTAAACCATTTATTTTACTAGAGAAAATTTGCAGCCTAACGCGCAAGTACATACCTATATATAGGATGTGATCCGTCACTTGAACAGGAGAAAAAATGAAAGAAACTTAGGAATTCGAAGCGCATAGGGTTAAATACATACACAAAACGTACCGAGAGTGGCGTACATCAAGTCCTATCCCACGAGACATTATTACGCGTATCGACCGAGACCGTAGTTTCTTTCAAAATGAAAATGAAGCAATGAAATTAAGCTTGATTTGATAACTAAAACAATTGATCAAAACTCGGTCGAGCAGACAGCCGGAATACATCAGTGCAAACTTTAGCAGCCAGTCTCGGATCGCAAACTTTATCGGCCATGTGCCACAATAGTTGGCACTGCAGGGTTATGGGTCGACAAACCGAATCTAGAGATCATCAGAGGCTAGACTGGTAAATTGCTTCACTGAAATCTTTGGCTGGCAAATATCGAATAATGGGAGTAATTTCAAGGTTTCAATTTTATTAAGTAATTCTCTCACCAGTAGCGCGCGTCAGGGTGCATATAGAAAAGGGAATATGATAACAAAAACTCACTAGTTTTAACCGTCTTCGTTTTTGAAACTATGTAATTCCAACGTGAAAATGTTTTTATGGCAACGGCGTACTCAGTTCCAGGAATCAAGTCATCGAAACGTGCTTTGGTAGCAGCCCCGTCAGTAAAGACGAAATAGGTGCCACATGAAACTTTGCATTTGTCTTTAGGTCCAATTCCTGCAGTCCAACTGATTTCAAGGGCTGTGTCACTCCTTACCACAGTGGTAATTGTAGCTGGAGTCATTTTTGGAGTTCCTGGCATGGGACACAAATGTGAAATATGTACTTAAGAAGTTAGCCGCAGTTTTAAAGGCGAAGGCAACCCTTTTTCATGTCATTTTTAGCAAAAATAGGTTTCGTTGATTATCCCAGACATATTTTTCACTTACTTACAGCTTTTCGTAATTTAATTAATTACTCGTCGTCTACTCCGGAAGTGACATTTTGGGAGGCAAGAATTTCGCGCCAATTTTTTTTCATACAATCTGACTGTGAGAGCAGTCGAGTCAATCATTGTTCTACCTCGGTTGTGATAAGTTCGGTCGTCGTGCAGTTATTTTGTTTTGAATATGAAGTCTGTAATATTGACTTTTGGTTTTCCTCACTGCCATGAGTCTCTGTCACATTTTACATCAGCTGACACCTCACCCGAGATCGGCCCATTGCCAATTAGAGCGTAGATCCATTAAGACCAATAAAAACAAATGCAACGTCGCGCTCAACAAAACCTGTCTCAATATACGGCATAGACAAATCCGGAAGGACACGCACTCTTTGTGCAATGACGTCGGTCGACTTACTACAGTTAGACAGTCACTTATGAATTTCGTTTACAATTTATTTTATGTGACTAGTACGCCATACTTCTGACCCGTAGGATACAATGGTTGATGTCAATGATTCAAACCATTTAAAGGCGATAAATGCAATTCTAGTAAAACAGAGAAATCGTTCCCTGCAGATAGGTTAAAATTGAATGATGGTAAGAGACGTTTCGGCCTCGTGCACAAGGCCATTACCGATAACTGGAGTATCTGGAGTACATTCCGTCGTACGCTTGAAAAAAGATGTCACTGTGGAGGGGAGACAATTCAGCACCACGTTCTTGTTTTAAAAATGAGCGCTGTCGTGCGATTTTGATAGATTCCATGATTCAGCGTGCGTGCCAGTTCTGCTCCTTGCCAGTGATCTTGGCGAAAGTAAGAGAGACAGAATATCTAGTGGCCTACATGTATGTTAGCTCACCTAAGGCAGTCGGTCTGTCGAGTTTCCGTGTTCATTAAACCTGGTTCTAAATGATCTTTTTGTTTCCTCAATAAAAGTGACGCGATTTCGGTCACAGGTAAGCTGGTAAAAATAAAAGTTTGCTTCCCTATCGGTTTTTAGTATTTAGGTGTAACGAGCAAAGAACGAAGGATGTTAACGAGTTTAATAAACGAAGAGATCCCATAAGTTTTGTGTGTGCGTGGGAGACCTTCAGAAAGCCTTTTTATGTAAGCGATGGTGACAGACGGACCAACTGGTTCTTCAGCAGGTTTACTGCGAGTATTAGCTCGTAAAGCATTCTCAACTTGGTCAACCTCTTCGATATAGTCGTAAAGTCCCATGACATAACGTTCAGTTAAAAAAATTACAACACACGGCTATGGTTTCCTGTCTGCATTTCGCGGGAAAATGTTGCTGGATGATCACAAAACATATCCAAACTCCCCGCGACCGTCCTCGGTGAGTTGGCCTACCGAACACTGTAGGCTACGCTACATGTAGGTTCAAACTTTCTATATATCTGTAGCAGTTATATATCACAACTCGTTTGCTGAAAACATCAGTGGTGTAAAGGGATGAAATCAAGTGTGTTGTGAAATGCCGAACAGACTGTGTTAGAACTTGCGACGTCACCTCTGTATACCGTCTAGTGTCAGGTAGGAGAACTGCGCATGCTGTTAACAAGTAGAGCTACTCGATCCAGCTTTATACAAAATACATTGTTTTGGTGGTCCGCATTTCAAAAAAAATAATCAGACCAGCGACTGCAGTTTAATGGCATGTTGTACTTATCCCAGCGATACAGCTGCACTTCACAAACTCCGACTTCAGAATGACTCAAACCACGAGGTCTCCAGAGAACCCGCGTGGACATTGGCATATCAATGATCAGCCAACAAATAGCCTCAAGTAGACGTCACAGTGGACATCAGAATAGGAATAGTGACTCGTGCAAACGGGCAACAGCCTGTCCCGCCACAGTGGCATTCTCTTTTAACGATATGTCGCAGAGGTTGACAAAGTTGATGATGCGTTACGAGCTAATGGTCGTCGTAAAGGTGTTGAAAATCCGGCTAGTCCCTCTGTCAAAATCCCTTACATGAAAGGGATGTCTGAAGGTCTCTAACACACATACAAACCCTTCGTTCATGGCTTGTTAGAGCTATAGACTAAACCCCCATGGAGAGGAAATCCTGTGTTAATAGTTAGCACGGCTGGAAATGCACTTCAGTCATCGACAAAGGCCTGGCCGACCAGGCCGAAAGTCTATTACCATTCGTCAATTTTAGTCTCTCAGTAAGTGCCTTCGCTATATTTTCCAATGTCATCGAGAGGCAATGATCAAGTATTTCCTCAATGCACTTCGACTAAAGTGCACGTTTGAAACAAACGCTATTTTACGAAATCCAATGCTTTGCTTGCCCATTGTGCAAAATACATCTGTTTGCTTAGCTGTACCATTTTGAGCACGTGGTCCGTTGTGTCCATATCGACTTCGTGGCGACTTGCGATTATGATCAGGTCGCCAAATCTAATCTGAGATTACCTAGGCTGGCAAAGTATTGGCGCCAAAGTCACTTGTTAGTAAGAAGGTATACTTGGACAATGAGAGAAAAGTCAGTGTTTCTATTCCACCGACCAAGATTCTTACACCAAGTGCCTCTCCAGTAAGCTGCATAATGGCACGCGCAGCAATTGGCGCCTATAGACAAGAACACATGGTAATAAGTACTCACCTGACGTGTAAATTAGGATCGTGTTTGAAACTGCGTCTTCCCACCCTGCCTTGACTGTTCTTACAGTAACATTGTATGGAGTTCCACTAGCCAAGCCAGTGCAATCCATTTGCTCAGCAAACTTATCTGCAATGAAGTGAAATTCGCCGCAAGACACAATGTAGTTGTTTTTATCTCCAAACGCTTGAACCCATTGCATCTTAAGTTCTGTGTCTCTACCCTCGCAATACAAAGCACGAACTGGAGCGAGTTCTGGAAAGGTAGAGGCATATACAATTATAAGTGTTAACACAGGGTTAAGCATGGAAAGTACAGCTGCCACAACACGCACCGCAGCACTCCACATACACCACAACACCCTTCCAACTTCACATCATGCCATACTTACCACAACACATCTCAAACTCCCCACAATTCCTTCAGGAGATCACAACTCCCCAGAAGCTACAACACCTCGCACACTCACAACATCCCCAGAGAAGACACAAAACCCCTGATAAGCCACAACACCCCAGGTCAGCCACAGCACCCCAGATATGCCACAACACCCCCAGATAAGCCACACCACCNCACCCCCCAAATAAGCCACAACACCCCAAATAAGCCACAACACCCCCAGATAAGCCACAATACCCCCAGATAAGCCACAGCACCCCCAGATAAGCTATAACACACAGGATAAGAAGCAACACAACAGGAAATAGTGATTGCTTCTAACTATTTATATGTCAGTATTAGTATACGCCAGCCGGTCAGGTGTAATACAGAAGCACAAGCCAGGACATTTCTGGCATAATATTCCCAAACAAGGCACTAAAAAACTATATTGAGGCTGCGTGCAGAATAAATTGATTGGCATCAGGCCCGACTATGCCGTCGAAGATACTTAATTGTCAACAAACAAGTGGAAAGATAAGTTACACAATGAAGCTGTGAGCGTGCATCCAGTGGCCACTGTCAAAGTCCTCTGACTCGCCTTGGAAAAAGAGTACCACCGTGTGCCTGAGAGTATTTCTCAGGGAAAATTGCAAAATCTCAACACTGCTGAGCACCAAAAACGCTGACACCGAGCAACGCTGTTCCCATGTGACCTTTCACCGTACTTAGTGAAGTTGGGGAAAATGTAACAACTTATTCTTCTTAGCCTACATGAACTAGTCATCATCAGGCTAGGAAATACATAAGCGACTTCACGAACCGTACGAGACTCGACTTACAACTTCCCACGAAGCCTAACCTTTCAAGTACCATCATTAAATACGGCCAAATATGGACCTGGTATCTTCAATTATGTCTTCCTTAAATTATGGAGCTCTCTAAACGATGCCATTAAATATCATTCAATCAATCAATCAATAATAATTTACATTTATTTTAGTGACCTGTAGCAATTTCTACCCAGCCTTAACTTGGGCTTATACGTCACCGTTTCCAAAGAGAGCGTACAAAAATAAGCAAATCGTACACGTGCACAATGACAAAAAGAAAATCATCGGATCAATTTTCTCAATCATTATTAATTAAGTAGAAAACATCAACTTATCTCGCCTGAGAAATGCATCATAAATAAAATTGATAATTATTTACTCACAGTGGGGTTAGCCATCAAGTAAATAAACTGATTCTGAATTCCTAGCTCACTAAATGATGGGCAGATCCACATGACCTCTGCAGATAACCGGATCTGATATTATTGTGGAGAGTGCACGAGCATTCACACAAACGCTCCTCAAGCAGAGTAAAAAATACCAAACTGCCAACGGCAAGACTCCACATCTAAATTGAGAAAAGAGGAATTTTTTCTCTAAAAATGCTCATTTTTAAATGAAGCTCTGTTTGATAATTAATTACAAATAATTCATAAGTTCGTAGCTTTTGTTGGCTCAAAATTTCGCCCTTCATTCAGACTCGGAGAGATTCATCATTTTTTTGGCATTTAGAGATTATAAGCTGACGTTTGATAAAATGCTTCAATCTGATCAACATCAGTAAAAATTTGAAAAACTGTTTTCGACCAATTTTTTCTTTTCCGTTTGTGAGGTCCAAGTAAAATACTTGCTTTGTGAGACAATTTTTAGACATGCAAATAAGTCTATTCCAGAGCTCTGATACAAACAATTTCCTTCAAAACTATACTAGGCATTCACCCCATATCTTCCTTCATCGCGGCAATTGGAGTAAATCTGTGAACCCCAAGAAAATATCGAATGGCCCGATTTTGGATTAAATCACTCTGAGGAAAAAACCGTGCTCCACAAACATCATCACGATAATCAAGTATTGAGGAAAAAAACGCATCATATAACGTGGGGTATGTCTTGAACCCAACATCACGCATGCGCTTGAATTTGGAGACCATAGTACCAATAAAACGGCCACCAGATGCTTCTAGTGCGGCAGCGGCTTGTTTAAATATCAAATGTTCATCAAAAAGGACACCAAAATATTTATGCTGACTCACAACAGGGATTGGGGTATTCGTATAACTGGGGACAAAGTTAGTCAGCCTCACTCGGAGTTTTCGAAACTGCTTACAATGTAACTTCAGTTTTACTCAAATCCAGATCCATTCTCCATTGTTTACACCAAGTGGACTGTGCAAAAGATCCAGCACAGCCTGCATGTCATATTCACGAGACATGGTGACATGGTGATCAAGTCAAAGAAGGAACGTTTTTAGCAAAGAGCAAAAAGAAGCAACAATTCATTCAATTCTTGTCAAATTCACTAGGAAATGCACAGTGGTACAAGCGCAAGGTGACGCAGATGTTTAAGAGCAATTCCATATAAAAACCAGATGCAGGGCTATATATGCAAAATCACCAATTTTTTTGAAACTTAGCATATCAGCTGGCCTTGTCAAAAGAAACCTGAGCCTGAATTTTTAAGAGTTTCCGAGTTTTTTTTAACCCTTTTTACGACCACTTTGTACTTTTTCGGAAAAATAGCAAATAATAGCACTTGGAAGTAGGTGACTTTTTGTCAGCAACAACTCATCATCGCTTCACGCTATAGAAAAAAATAACTATATAGCAGAAAGAAGAAAGAATAACGTACAAGAAAAACTAGTTCGGATGGATTTTTTGATTTTTTATGTCCTCCCATTTTAGCCTACAAAAATGTCACTTTCACTGCTTATTATTAAGGCCATTTTTACGCATTTTTATCACTCTCCCAAATCTATATCGGATTCTTTTGGAACATGAGTTAACTTCCATCTGTTACTGCTGTCCTTGTTCAGCCCAACGCAAGAATAAAAAATCTTGTCGCTTTCATAGTTTTTGTGCTGTCAGTTTTTAACATAACTCACTTACACACTTTTTTGCCAATCTGTGACTGTCAGTTTAAAAGACTCTAGGAGGCGCTACTCGATTGTGCAATTATCTATCGACCAAGATGCCAACTAGAACAAATATCATTAGTTTTGCTACATTAGTGACGAAGGAGATCATGGGAAGCTGTATGAGAGATTTTTTCTTCGCGGATTTTCAATTTTGCTGGTGCAAAAATAAAAATTTGTTAGAGGATTACAGAAATCAAACAAGTCAATTTTAATGTACTTATGAGTTAATAATACAACCCCATCACCATCTCATACTTCAGAGAAGCAGGTTTTATTCTTATGCCCATTACCCATTGCTTGGCCAGTTTTCAAACACCGTAACTGACTAAGAATCCCACGCACTGCCTGCAGTGCATGCTGGTCCATTTTCAGACCTCCTGGACAAATCCCTGTATATGCGCATGAAAAAGTCCTCTAAACTATTAGCAAAGTTCATACTAAAACTAGTCAAGATCTTCGAGATCACACGTGAAAAGAGGACGGTGGATACGATCAGAAGTGTCATGTTACTGGACATACAAAGTGTCACGCAATGCTTCTTGTACTACACAAAAGCGACCGAGCATGGTGGCAGTGCGCCAGTGGAATTTGCAATCTCAGAAAAATAACAGGTACGGATATTTACGATTGAAAACATAATACTTTCAGTGATATCCAAGATACCGGCTTTCCAAACCAGTATTTAAGCAATTGGGTGTTGTTGCGACTTACCAGCTAAAAGTTTCCCAAAATGTAAATTCCGTTCATGCGGCGGACTCAAAACCACAGTTTCTTGAAGGTATGCTAGGTTTAGTGTATGATGCATTTCTACACAACACTTCAAAAAAACGCATTTTGTTTGAAGAAAACAAGAGCTACTGAAACACAAAGTCTTTTTATTTTGCTCAGCACACATGTCTAAGATAGACGTTTCTCAAAACTAGATAATCACTCCTTCAAAAATCTCAGTAGTTTCAAGAGAATTAATCATGTAAAAAGTATGCTTTACGAGTCTCAAACTGAACAAAAAAACGCTAGTAAAAAGTGACAGAAGATTTCAATGTTGACCATCAGTGGCTTGGATTATTTTCCCCAAACGGCCACCACTCAAATCTCTCCCCCATGGAAGCCCCTAATTCGCATCATATTCCTTTTTTTTCAATTTCGCTCAGGGTGGACTCCAGTCCCCTAGCTACGATAATGATGACCACAACAATATCGTAAGAATAGACAACAACTAAAACAAGTTCATGATTTCCTACAGTTTATGATGATAACTCATTCATGACTTCAAGCTCCAACTCATTCATTGAGGCAAACTCGTGGGCAGCAGCAGCATCAGCACCTTCAATATTCTGAATATTTCCGATTCGAGACGCGGCAACCATACGGGAAAAATCCAGCAATCTGCTACTCCGACAGCCACTCTTCAGAGGAGAAAACTTTTCTTTGCTTATTCCTAGCTTCTCGCATCATCTTTTCGCAACCTCGGATGGCTGTTGTTTTCTGTCTGACTGTTCACCTTCAGAAAATATATCACTGGGACCAGTGGGTTAAGTCTTTAACTTCTCAGAGAAGGTGACCGCTTTTCTAGTACTTTTCAGGGCCCAATCCTGCGGCGACTTGATCAACAACGTAAACGGCAGACAACTCAGGTGATGATACAGCTGTGGTAGTGACTAAAATCTCAGATTGTCTTGAAATGTGGACGAACTGAGTCTCGTTCTGGAGGGATGATGAATGAGCACCAACATCCAAGTGCTCACTTAGCTCAGCATCTGTAGGAAAAGATTTCGAGCACCCATAGTGTGTGCATGTGAACTTCGTATGACGTTCACGGGATACCAGCCCCGACTCCACCCTTGGAGTTATAAAACACTCGAGTGTTGCAAGGTCAAGACTTTTCAGAGGCAACAGTTTACATGACTTGTTGATGACAAGTTTTCCCTCCCCTACTCTATGGGCCTTCCATGCTCGAATGCCATCTGCGGAATACTCAAAGTTTGTCAGCAAACTTATCCCTGGTACACTGTGCTTGGGAAGGACCTTTGGGGCATTCACACTACAGGACGACACCTAACAGCCTTTGACATCTCCTCTAGACTCTAGCGCATGTTTCAGGTCGACTGAATTTTGAACGTTGTTGCCTTCATTGACGAAGTACTTGGCATGGACCTTCAAGGGTGCGATTTTCCTGTCACACATGTCTTTTCCCTTCCGACTTTCACTGAAGTCGTAACGCAGAATGGAGATGCCGGTGTTACCAGATATGTAGAACAAATGAATCAGAAGGGCGGCTGAATGGTAACAATTGGCATTGTCGGAGCGTAGGAAAGCTTCCGTTATTTGTGGATCCCTAGCTTTCACCTGCCTTAGCACATCTAGCGTTAAACAGCAAACAGTGAAAAAGTCTTGCTTGCAGGCATCAAGAGTATGGATGTAAGTATGTACCTGAAATACAATAATTATGTAACTCAAATAGGTCAGCTAGTTTAAAGAACTACCTTATTAAATCTTATTACCACCTAAACCGCAATCACACCACTCAACTTCAAACATTTCGTCTCAACACGGTTATTATATCAGTAGCTCCTTCAAAATATTTCTAGGAAGGGGGAAATTTATACCCTTCACAAAGATATGAAAATCATCCATAAGTACAAAATGGCTTCAGTTAAAATGAAGGCTTGTGTGCAAAATCTACTAAGAGAAAAATAATGCATCACTGTCAAGCTTTTGTAGGGAAATGGCAAGAAAAAGACTAGACACACTCCCTGTATCTCGTACTGTTACAGTAAATCAATATACTAAAAAGAGGTAAAGGCAACAACATTGTTCATCATTGGCTTTCTGTTTAATGTTGATCACATCTGAGAATTACTTTGTAACACCTTGAATACTAATTGAGGATTTATTTTTACCTGATGACTTTCACCTTTCTTCGTGATACAAGCCGCCACGTGCCATGACATCCTTTTTATCAAACCAGTCGGACTGTGCTTCACGGAAACTGATGGGTATGAACTTCATTGCAAAATCCATTACAACCAAAACTTGGTGTGGGGTGAAAGATGACATCAGATCCTGTTTTGCTTGTTCCTGGTTTATCCCTCTGACAATATTCTGTGTGTTCGTGATAACAGCACGTCAGTTTTTGTCTAAAACCAAGTCCAAACTCATGTCGATGTGTAAAATATATAACGGCACATTTCCATTGGTTTGTCAGTCCAACCTCCTATCTCCAGCTCTGGCAAGAATCAGCTGTAATTCCGATATAGTTTCAAACTTCTGTGGTACTTTGCACGACCTCAGATGACTTCTGACGTCTTTAACAAACCTAATGAAGGCCAGATTTCCTCCGCGATCACACGTATGTAACGAAAATTGACCAAATGTACAAGAAGGAAATTCCTCCATATTCTTTGCAGTGACAGGAAGTGCATGTAATCTCGAACCCTAAAGTGTTATTGGTAAAGTTAA
The DNA here is from genome assembly GCA_002633005.1 of Phoronis australis. Classification (NCBI taxonomy): domain Eukaryota; kingdom Metazoa; phylum Phoronida; family Phoronidae; genus Phoronis; species Phoronis australis. Next base: position 24,223 of record NMRA01000082.1, read on the forward strand.
ACAAAGCATATGGAGTGTTTTTGAAAATTGAGGTCTCAAAAGTGAAATCTAAATTTTTGTGATATTGCATTGTTGATATTAGATCATATATTTTAGTTGATATCTCTAAACTAAAAGAGTAGCCTCAACTCTCCTGTCAGTCAGAGTAAGATCACATCACAAAAATGCCCAAATTCGAGGGCCACGTTTAAACCTAAGTATATAAGAGACAAGTTTTTTTAAAAGCAATTATCAACGTTCAATCTTAGAAGTGTCTACAAAGAGAATTTCAACTTCAAATATATTCCGATATAGCAGGCAGGTTAAGCAACATCTTGCCACTTGTGACTGGCCTGAAAAGTGGTCTTGGAGTTTTCTCCGCTGCTGGAAATTTAATTGTACCTATGAGTTGCAAATTTCATTTTCTAACTAACCTTGCATGAGTCTTTATGACCATCAATGTCAAACTTTGTCACCAGTTTTCCAAGTCTGATTTTTTGCCGTTCAAAAAATGCAGTTTTACTGACATGAAAAAATGCAAAATATGACTTTATTCAAATAGGTCATATCTCGGTAACCAAAGGTCATTGAGTGCAAATATTGCAGCAGTGTACTTTGGGCCAGCATCCCAACACATGCACAAAGTATTAGTTCTGTATGAATTTTTGAGTATATAGTAATTTTTCATTTCCATATGGTTTTTATATGGAATCATTCTTAAATTGTAGAAACAGCAGTAAAGAACGCAGCACAAGGTCCAACTACCCTTATTGCAGACGATACAGGCTTGTTGGTTCTTTTGTGTAACCACGCAACTTCACAACGAATTCCAATGTTCATGAAAGTTGACAAGAGACACCAAAGCAATGGGAGAGTCTGAGACATCAAGAAACTACAGTTGGCTCTTGGTGCCGAAACTTGCACAGTTTTGCCATTTGCGCATGCAACACAACATTAATGGCTGTTTGGTATTAGCAAAGGCTCTCCCATTCAAGATACTGTGTGATCGACAATACTGCAAAAAACTCTAGTAAGGGTATTCACTAGACCCATGCAGCTGAAGCAAGACATATTTTGAAGCTTGTAAGAGTTATGTCTGTGCTTTATGGCGGCACAGGCTCTGGGAATTCGGATGAATTGCGGTACAGGCGATTTGTGGACGAGGTGTCAGACTAGCCCCAGTCCAAATACAGTCATTATCACTAACTTTCTTCGGTAGCTAAATTCCATGCTGCCAGGACATATTATCAAAAGCAAAAATGATCAAGTTTCCGTGTTTGTGGCCTAGACTCGCTGGCAGGTGGAAAATTCATTCCCACGACGACGGATACCATTTATGCAATAAAATCATCTGTTGCATTTTTCCGGGTCATCCATAGAATGACTGTACTAAAAGCAATTACCTGGTTCAAGAAAAATAGAATGGAGGCAAATCTATACAAATTTCATTCTACATTTATTCATGACCCAAAACATGTATCCAGGGTTGTTGTACTGGTTGAACTCAAACAAAATCACCAGTGATCTGGACTTTAGATTACTTTGTGTCGTACTCGATGAGGACCTGAGTGTTGACAACAATGTTAAAGTTTTATGTCCAATAGCAGGAGCTGATCTCAACGTTTTACAGCGTCTGGCTAGGACTCTAGACTTTAGCTGCCAGATATGATTTTTCGATGCTTTACATAACGCCTTTTGGTCGTGATAGACTGGCCTGAAAAATCCTCCCCTCATTTTTGGGTCAGTCAAATTTCCTGAGTAAACCGCATGCCTTTATTTTGCCGGTAACGTGCGATTTCACGCAAATATACATTAGCTGATGGCATTAAGATAAGAGTTACCTAACGAAACAACGCGTCTGTTTTCACTTTTTCACTATTCTGGTGGATTTAAACCAATAGGAGATTCGAAAGCTTCATCAAAGTTTGACCTCGTTAGGTGCTCTCTGCGCAAATTTCGGTGGAGTTTTAGTTGAGTTCGCTTCGTTTAGATCAGCCGAGTTTGAAGTAACTGTTAGTACATGTTTCAAAGCGCTTTCCTTTATTTTGAATTTTATATCTTCCATTAGGAATTTAATTTACACTGATAATTTCAAAGTAGTTACTTAGAAATTAGCATGGACTATCAGTAAACCAGATTTAAAATTCATGAGAAAGTAACAAATTTTACGAATTTATGAACCCGCAACGGTCTAATTTGCTCAGTGCCACAGTAATCCGTTCTCGTGGGTGAGCTGTATAGTTTCGTTCTTTTTGCCGTTTCGAATTGGGTGACCGTGCTCAAGCACTTCCATTTTTGTCACTGAAGTCATGACTCAAGTTGTTAAACCAGTATTGTCCGTAGCGACACAAATGGAAAGGGCACATGACAACAAAAACTCACTAGTTTTAGCTGTCATCGGTCTTGAAACCGCGTCAACCCATCCTGCCTTGATTGTTCTTACTGTGACGACGTACTCAGTGCCAGGAGTCAAGCCGGTGCAAAGTGTGTTGGTATCAGCCTTGTCAGCAATGAAATGATGGGTGCCGCATGAAACTTTGTATTTGTCTTTAGGTCCAACTGCGGCAGTCCAGGTAACGTCAATTGTCGTTTTAGTTCCAACCACTTTGGTAATTGTAGCTGCAGCTAGCTGTGTGCCGTCTGAGATGCATACAAAAGCGTAAAACCTAGAGCGTTGATACGCACTCACCGTGTACGTCACGTACAACACAGATTTTAAGCTAAGGGATGCCTACTTTTAAAAACTCCCATGACTTAACAATACTGTTAAACTTAAAGGAGAGTGCTACTCAAGAAAAAAAAAACAAGTTTGTATCAATTTAGATTGAGTAGTTCCACTCGATAACAGCAAGTTCAGTTCTTTCACCTGACACCGGACCAATGATGTCACAGGTTCGGGCGTAGCCTGTTCAGCAGCTCACAACACGCTTAATGGTGTCAGCTTATAGCTTAAAGTCATCGTTTTACACCAAAAAATCATCAAAATTCGATGTAAAATCCTTACAAATACATCGAGTTCTTGAACAAACGTGTTGTTTTACTTCGCTGTTACTGATTTATAGGTATATTTAGTTGAACGTACCGTAGCCTACAAATTATGAAAGGGCAATTTACTACGGTTGATTGCGTGAGTTTGGGGTCTGTTTGGTGATAAATTCGAATTATTTTCCCGTAGAATACAGGCAGGATAACATAACTGTGTGTTGTAGTTTTAGACTTGAGATTTTTTTAAGATCTAAACACACAAAACGCTTGTTATCTGGAATCCTAATCCGATTAGGCCCGCCACCCGCGTACTGAAGACATAACGAACATAAGCCAGCCAAATTTAGAAACTAAACTTCCATTCACGAAAAGACTATACTAGTGAGCGTGATTATTTTGGTGAGATAGCCGCGAAACTGTAAATCTACTAACACGTCGGGGGCCGTGAAGTCACCGAGGTTCCCCATTCACAGAACCGTCGGGGCAAAAGTTGTACAATAACAATGATTCGAATAATGTATATCTATATCGAAATAAAAATTCCCCATAGCGTATTGTTATTGTTTCACAACAGTTTTCTGTCACCACACACTGGATTAACATGCGTTCACACGGCCGCGGTGCCCGGTCAATTAGCTTTATTGCATCTAACACCGGTAACACAGTAATTTGCTCACTGCTGGCTGCTCAAAACATTTGAAAAGGAATTACAAATTGTATCTATTGTGACAGTCTTTGACAGGTTGTTTCAGTTTGATATAAGAACTGGTTAGGGTGAGAATAATTCATTTTGAACCAGAACACACAATAATAAATGTCAGCATGGCAACATGGCGACTTACACGAGTACTCAACCAACGAAGATGTCACAGGTGGATCGTTAGGTTTCACAGGCCATCAGTCCGAACCGGAACATACTGATCAAAAATACTACAGTAAGCGCTGTGAACGTGCACAGGCAACGCAACGTTTGAATGACTTGTGTTGGTGTCTGTGCGATAACTACACGATAATGGAAACGACCGACGCTTGCGTTTGCTGCAACGAAATTCTCCAAGTGAAACGCCTTCTTGTCAACAAAATGCTGGCCACAGATACGGAGATGTTTCACGGCCTCATACTTGATATTGACGGCGTACTTTTCATTCTTCACTGCCGCGAGCCTCTTCCAAACATTTCGGACTCTCGAGGAAATCGAAAAAAAAACAACATACCCGGTTTCCTCGCAGATTCATAGTTCACACAAGCGGGAACGATACACCACACCATAGCGGGACTCAGTCAGCAGAAGGACCACTGACGCCGCAGCGATGTTAACTCACCTTCCTCACAGGTTAACGCGACACCTCTCGACGTGTTAACAACGACTGTATAAGAGGTGATGTGGATATAGACCGATTAAGACTGTATAAAAGACTAATTAAATCGGATGGCATTCTCCTTTAATGGATGAGAGATTCAGATTATCAGTGTAGTCTGAGAAACAGAAGCGAAATTTGATTAGGCCAAAACGTACATTGGGTCCTAGTGTTCACTTTGACTCATTTTGAGATCTCTGCTAATGCCATTGCAACTAGCATCGATTTTAGCCAAGATCCTGTGTTCTTTTGAAAAGTTGGTGGAAGGCACGTAAGCAAGGGCAAGCGGTGCTTGAAGCGCTATGAATTTTCAAGAGATGGGTAAAAAATTCCACGTTTTCAAATAAGAGAAAACTAAAAATACTGCACTACCACCAGGCCTCGGTCTTCCAAAAAGATTGATGCGATCTATAGTTTTGGTTGGATAAGCCTGCTTGAGTATGCGATTAAGGTGGTACCAGACTTTGGAATGCCAACATGTTCTTTTGGAGACGGTAATATTGCGCACTGCCAGACTGAAGTATGCGATTGCTTTGCAAGCGCCCCTTCACCAATACACAAATGTATCCGGAAGTCCATCTCACAGTGTACGTTCATGCCTTTGTGATCGCTGTAGATTATGTACTAGATTTTACGATTCATTGGAAACTCGGCACTGTGTACCTCGTAAATAAATTTGTTCAATTTCGTTCTTAGGGGTCAGTTTTGAGTTTTAACCTGGAGTTCCAGTTGGTCGGCGATGGTGACTAGATGTGTGCGATGAATTATCTGAACACTGAGGCTGGACTTTCTTATGTTTTGTTCATACACTTTCAAGGCACTGAGTGTTATTTGTTAATGTGGCGAGCCTTTGCTACGGTGTGGACAGCAGCGTCTAATGTATGGAACTTGACTGTATTATTTTGGTGCACTGGTGGAGACTGTGGAACGTGTGAGGACGCCTTGGTGATGAACACTGAAGATGCCGCAAGTTTCAAGTTTTGGACTGTTGGTGCTGACGCTCGACCCTGTTTTCGTCCCAAGTTTCGTATAACTTGTCAACATGTTTGTAGATATGTAAATATATGTTTATTTTGATCAGGATCACTAAAAAGTGGTTATTTTCGTTCATATTACTGTAACAGTTCAGTGGACCAGAGTGTCTGCACGGCTAGCAGAATGACCTGCGTTCGAGTCCCGGCTGGGGCAAAAATCTTTTAAGACTTATATTCATCAGGTCAAGTGATGTGACCAGAGGTGGCGTGCTGATCAGACTTAAAAAAAAGTTTGCAGTATGTATCCCCATGCCTTTTTATACAAGACATTGGAACACAAAATCAAAAGAAATGTCTTACCAATTTCTTTGGGCAGCGTGCTCAAACTCGCTGTAATCCAGAATACGAAATGGAAACCTGTTTGGAAGAAACATCATTACCTATAATCGCTACAAACTATTAGGAATACGACAATGCTCTTGGTTCTGAGTACTATCAATGCTTACATGGTCTTAATTTATATACAGGACACGATGTGGTTCGCAAGCGCTATTTCAACGGTAATAGAATAGAACAGCAACTGACTTTCTGAAACCTCTCTGAGGTAGTGGCGTGTCACATCTTGGTCAATTTACAACGACCTCTTGTGTATTTACATGGTCACGACGTTTCGGTCAGTCTATTCTCCGGTCATCGTCAGACGTTCCTGCGTTTTTAAAAGAACGAGAACGTATGCGTTGTACGCTCATCATGGTGCGACTTTTGTGATCATATGCTGTTCGAGGAAGGATTTGAACCCACGACTTCAGAAACTACACACATATTTTAGTCCAGCATATTAAGGCTATACCACGGAGTCATCCATTTACTTAGAGGGAATTTTTTTATACTTAAATCTTTCTAAGTAGACTGAAACAAGTGTCACGTGGTTGTGATGTACATAAATATATCTTGTTGAAGTCTTTTGTACTTCCACATCTAATTTTCTGTGATATAATCTACCAATCACCAAACGCAGGCACACTTCTTCAATTAGAAAGACTACGATATGGCAGATTTAGCCTTAACAGTTTTAGTGGCAAAATCGCGGAAATCGTGTCCAACGTGGCTTAATCGGGAGATCATAGTGGTGAAACTGTTACACCGGGTGTTCAAAGTACGACTTCTAAGATCTGTGGGAAATTGCTGTGTAACCATGATAAATCAAAAAATGCAACAACAGTACTTCAGCCAATTGGATTCTTAAATTGAGATCTTAAAATAATTTGCTTCCAGCAGAGTAAACCAAGGTCTTGGCGCGGAACACAAAATTATGCTGTATTTGGATCATGCACGAAGCGACAGCTCACCTATGTTGCGATGTGACAATTGCCGCCAGTGGTACCATTTGTGGTGTTTTAGATAAACATAAGAAGAGGCATTGATCCCAACTTGTTCGATTGTATAGCCCAACAACAAGTTGGGGAGTTTACTCCCGTAGCCAATTAACTCCATTCTGGCGTTGATGGTTGGAGGGCCTGCCTCTTTCGTTTGATAACTGCTCTAATCTCCCATCAGATCGTATCTAGCCTGACTGGGGTGGGCTGATAAAAATGAAAGTTAAGTTAAGCCAGATATTATCGCACGTTCAGCACCCCTCACGTCTGGAAAAGGTACTGAACGACAGGACGCTGTAAAAAGCTTGCCGAGTTTCTGTTGCTCGCTGTGTGATGGTTCATGGCTATTTGTTAATTAATGGTTGGGTTAGAATTGCCATTTTGGCTTATTCCTTGTACATGTAGATAAAAGTCCAGCGTTATTCATAGAAAGCATCTTGTTTAGAAGTGAAATTCGTATTGAATTTCATACAAATTAGATTCCTTGTTATACATGTATTTTCACAACCTTAGCTCTCTATTTACTCTTCCTCGCGCCTCCTCGACTTCAAGAGTTTGAGAAGAGCAAAGTATTTTAGTTATATACTTGCGAATCTCACCCTGTTTTATAACTGTCTGATGTGGAGTAACACTTAAGTTCTTATGCACATCAACAAAAAAGTATAAGTTCAGCACTATTTCTAACTTTCCAATCCCATTCCTGGAAAGCGCAGTCTGTAACTCTGAGTAAATATTTTTTTTTTAATACACCAATGTTGCCAACATTTTGTTGTGCCCAAACAAAGCCAAAATCATATCTCTGTAGTAAATGTTTGATACAGGTGGCTCAGAGTTTCTTACCACTGTCATACAATGACTTCAACATATTATAGAATTCTCTGGGATATCTGTACTCTGGCATTTCTTGTAATCGTAACCATTATTTTACACATGCTGTAAAGTACTTAACATACAAACGATAACATCAGAATAGTTAGTATATGACTTAATGACAGGTTTTTCATAATAATTATCTGACAGAAGAGCAACACCTCCTGAATATCTACCGAGGACAGAGTTCCTAGCTCTACAATTTTCATAGACTAGAAAATTTCCAAAGTACCTGTGTACTTCATTGCTGTTTTAGACCATTTTTCCCTTATTCAAACAATTCATGAATGTCTGGTCTCTATTCAAAACCTTTGTTTCCAAACCTAGTGCATTTCACGCCGCGACCCTCAAATCCCTGGCGTTGCATGATAGGCCATCGGCCTGTTTACTATTTGTGTTGACTTGGGCTCCCATGCCAGCGGGGTTTTACTTTCACTTGGTCTTCCAGTTCGTCATAAATGTACGAGTTTATCAAATCGAATGCTGGCAATGTCGAGTTGCTCTCTTTGAGAACTGCCACAACTTTTTGCGGGCTGTACGTGCGCGTTGCGAAAGATCTTCTGTTATGAACATATCTGATCCAGTGAGTTTCCTGCGATTTTTCATCTCCGATTTCACATTTGGAGCGACTTTGACTATTATTGGTCGAGCTCTGCCATGTATTTTTTCCTAATTGATTTGTTCTCTCAATATTTATATCTAACCCCATATGTTCTTTGACTACATACTTGATGATGGACTCACATTTTCCACAGTTTTGTTCTTCAAATTCAGTTACGTCGTGAATAATAATATTGCCACAACGTGAACTATTTTCAAGATCATCGACTTCATTTCGAATCTTGCCACTTTGTTATGTAAGATGACGTTTTTTTCTTGGGTCTTCCAGTTCATTACGTAACTGATTTACCTTAACTTCCATTTTATCACACCAACCTTTCAGGGAATTCAACAGTTCTCTGTTCATGAGATATTGTTGGGATTGTACAAAGTCGGCGTTGGCTTTTGATTGATGGTTTGCACTGACAGGTGTTTTGGGTTTTGCTATTCAATAGTCGTTTTTTGTGTTTTGGGCTATCTTAAAATAACGCAGAATACTGATTTTGAATTAATGTTTGATTTAAGATCAGCTTTACAACAGTGGATTCTCTGCGCTACATCGAGGTGAGCAAGGCCACCTTGATCTGGGAGGTTGGTTTTTCAATCAGCCGTCGACTCTTGTGCTAGCTGAAGTGGCTGTTCACGGAGTTGGTTCTCCTGTTTGTTTAGGAACTTATCTGTGTAGAAGAGAGACGTGTGTTGTTTGCACACGTACCAACCATTCTAGATTCCAGTTGTGATGGAACAGTTCGACCGCCAAGGGACCCTGCGTCGAATGCCTAGTATTGTAAAGATGAGCGTGACCGGTCAGCGCTCTTCGCTCTATGGTCACCGAATGTTGGGGAGTAAACGGTTCCCGGTCTCCAGTTGCAACATTGTTGATTGTGGCCTTAGGCAGTCATGTTTGGGCGCGTCATCTACCAGCCGAGGAGACAGATATCGAGTTTGAATGAGAAGACACGTGCTTTCATGTACTCATTGTGAAGGTCTTGGGGTTACAGTAGCTGGTGCAACTGGATGTGATGGTCCGTCGTCGGTTGCGTGCCCAATCGGAGATCAGGTCAGTCTTGTCGGCGGCTTTCATCGCGTTAGTAGCGTATGCAAATGGCTCTCTTTCTCTCAGTTTTCCTGAAACATTTTTGCGGAAAAGCATTTTCACGGCCTGCTGCCGTGTCGTACCCTGTGATGTTGCGTTGGATCTTGGAGCAGATTGTACCGTGAAGTTTTGCTCTTGATTGAAGGAGATGATTCGAACTCCTTCTAAGTTGCCGGAAGATCAGAGTCCAGTCTGATTTGGGCGTGGAATCCCAGTCCGCAGGAGATATGGAAGAGGATAGTGGTTTGAGAGTTCTGGATGATATGATCTTGGTTTCGGACACTGAAGAACTGACCGCGGATTCCTTGACCGTGAGTTACACGCAGCTTCGGAAACAACATGAAATGAGTTCCAAGTTCAACACTTACATTCATTTTGTTCGTGCGTGGAGTGCACAGTTATCGGAGGATTCGTGGCGGTGCTTTTTGGAGCGACCAGTGGACAGTCCGGTGGAAGTGTCCATTCTTTGTGGAGAAGAGGCTTACCGCGATGCCCATGCACGCACGAGTATTGGGTTCCTGGAGAATCCCAATTTTAAGGTTGTCGTTTGATTTCACACGTGGAAGGTGACAGCGGAGACCAATCCGAGTGAGGTGCTTCGTTTTTAAGAGGATAGCCACGTCATAAATTTTGAAGAGGTCGGATTATATCTGAAGCGAAATTATGACGTGTCGACGCACTCGGAGTTCTTGAGTGAGCGAATGCCACGATATCCATGGACCAACCGGTACTTCTATTCCGTCGTGATCGTCGCCAGAGTGTGAAGCCGCGGAATGGCTGCGGGTTGGCTACTCATCGAAATTTCTCGTAATTACCGCGCAAAATTGGAATTCTGTTACCATGTTCAAAGATACTCTGACATATAATATCTTTGCCATGTTTTTTTCCGAGGCGATGTCTGAAGTACGTGAGTGGGTCTAAAATTTACCGATCACCTTACTTTCGATAGGCAGCATACCATTCGCCAGATGATGCGGAATCCATTGCGCAGATCCCTTCGCACTGGCTGTTGATTGAAACGGACGCGCCGCATTTCCAGTGCTAACCTGATGCGTGTGACCAGACATCCCCATACTGTATACTGGTAATCGTGGGCGCTTGCGTTGCAGAATTGCGTCAGGCAACATTCTACAGGATAATAGATAGTACCTTGTGCGAACGAAAAAAAATCAGATTTCGCAGGTTTTTGTAGTTGGAAGTTTGAGCGAAAATGGAATTTCGTTTATAAGGTAATCATAATATTTTCAAGTTTGTTTTTAACATAGGTTATATAGTTTCACCATAGACTATAGTACGTGAACCGCCAACTCCGTATACTTTCAATGGACGAAATATGTGCTGTTTCGCACAAGCCGTTACGTCATTATTCACTATTGTCACCTGGCCAAATTATCCGGTGTTATTTCCAGTAAGTACGTCGTCTGCTAATCATGGTCAGTTGTTGTGTGGCTGGGTGTGCGGCCACAAAGGCAAAATGCAAAGGCGTTAGCTTCCATAGCGTACGGAGACCCCATAATCTGCTCTAGGAGAAAAACCTTATGTCTTGTATAACGTTAATGAAAATAATACTTTATATATATATGCTCAGGACATTTTGATGATGGATGTTTTTTACTACCACCAATGACTTAAATGTAATTCTATCTCACATATCTATTGCCCTTTTTGATGAATATTACCTGAGATTTTTTGACGAAAATTGCCCGCTAAGTTTTTTTAAAAGATAGTGATTCACGAACTCCAGTCCTTACGAGGAACTTAAGTCATAGTCTAGTGTGCAAGTTAACCAGATTAGTCATCTTCGAGAGCACTAATCAGGCGGTTACTATCTCATCAGAATGCGCGCATTTCTTCAGGATTTGGATCACCGATTTAGCCGATTTATAAATCCAGGACCGTAGCCAGCATTTCGTGGGGGATGGTTCGTATTTCTAGTACGGTGGGCCTTTGATATTTTGCAAATGTCGACACTATACTTTTCAGTAAGGCCTTTGACGCAGCTTAAAGCCCGTTTTTTCTTTAATACCCGATTTTGTTTTTCAGCAAAAGGTCCATACTCTCGAAAATTCGAGTAACCCTATATTTCAGGCCTGGGTCAGGTTTCAAGCTCCTCACCTCGGTTTTAACAATATATTAATAAAGCATAAAAATGGTTCCAAGTAATCAGTGCAACGGGCCCACATGCACTGCCTGTACACGTCTGGTACAACGTGCATCAGACCGCCTGCAATCATTTTTATGCAGCTTCTGATTTAAACAAGGGCTTCGTTTTTAAGTTTGGTCCGTAAAAATAACGCCACAGACCTGGAAGTCCAGCGAAACACTTCTTTGTACCTTACAAATGCGACAATCTCTTGAGCACCTGGCAAAAGATACTAATGATAATCATCCACTTTGTTTATTTACTTCACCTACACAATATGAAATAGCCGGTAAAATGAAGCCCATTCGAGTAAGCACCATGTGGGTCCCTCTAGCAACCTCAATATGGCAGAACCCAACAAGCTCAAGTTGCGAACAAATCAGGATTGGCATAAATATGAAAATTTACTGTATCAATAGATTGGCCAAATAAGAGTAAGATACAAAGGGTTGCTACAGTACACACGTGCACAATACTTGGTCTATCATTTTCCCGCCGTAACTGCATGAACCAATCGGATCACCAACAGCGCAGTTTTCGAAAACAAGCTTGATTCTGAGGGAGTCCTGTCGTGGCTCTAATCATTTTCAAAATTTTATTGTGTTACATTTAATTGATGTACTTTTCAACTCAATGAGGCCACTTGATATAAATGCATTCAACTAGATTAATGCATTGTAAAGACCAAAAATTATGCTCTATCAACATTAGACAAAATCAGTACACCCCTTTCTTAAAAATAGGTTAAATTAACAAAGGACACAATTTTCCATCACTTGGAACGTCGATTTTCGACATGGATGTTGGGGAAGAATATCAGTCTGGCGACAGCAACACGGAATCGTACAAAGGCGATGACTTTCTAAATTTGATTTGTTTTGTTGTATGTCTTTCTTCCCTGCGGTTCAGGATTTCTTGTTGATCCAGGAACAAGATTTCAACGAGGAAGGGTTTGTGATAACCGTAACATATGCATGTATTTAAGGTGTTACAACTGTCACCAATATTATCATCTTCTCTGTTTTCATCCAACCCTCCCTGATGAAAACTTAAATGAAGAGGACCTTCAGCACTTGAGTGAGCACGTTATACTCTGTGATTTCTGTTGAATTATTCAACGGTTCTTTTAAGAACCATTTCACGCTAAACCTAAGGCTCATGCACAGTACAACCAACGGCCCTTTTGAGGGCCACTTAACACTTCCCAGAAGAACTGCTCACTTTAGAATGTTGAATTATAAACAACCAAAAGTTAAACCAGTGAAATCGTTCCAGAGGCGTTTTCTTTTTTTAATCCGAACAAAATCAATAATTTTCTAGAACAAAATCGTTATATAAGTGTCTTTTGCATTCACATGTACTCCTTAGAATTTGTGCACAACTATGCTTTCGTAGTTTTCCCAGTTCATGAATCACAAACTGTCCGATATGCTACTATTGATTGTGCAAGCAGACTACATAATCAGTCCGCACCGAAGTTTGAATTTTGTAATTAGTTACCAGTAGCATTACCAAAAGTACTCACGATACCAACAGTTCTACTATTGGAAGACTTTGAACAGCGTTTCAGTGCCAATTTTTTTTTTCGTTGTACTGGACATTAAAGTAGATCCAAGGATTTCCCGTCAAAATACATTAACCGGAAACTGCATCAGATAACTTAGGAGAGTGGCGCTACCTCTTGGATAGCACGGAAGAAAATGTCGGAGTTGCGAATATGTTGTCTATAATCTACGGTTTCACTAGTTATGTGTTGCTTTGTTATGTGATACAATAACGTAAGGTAAGCGGGTATGTTTCATCATTGTTTTGCTTTTGCGGTTGTACACTTAATTCCGGATAATGCACTGCAATATTCTTTTCGTGGGGTTTTGATAATATTACTTCCGGGCGATGATTGCATCTTTTTGGGGGGTCTTTTAGTCGAATTGGAACTCAAACTCAAGACGCTCTACCCGACAACTCTTCAACAGATAAGGTGGGGAGCAATGTTGTGAAGCTTTGGAGCTACATGTATCTCCCGTTTAACAAAGGCAGCGAAGTCCATTCAGAATGCGATTTGGCGTCTCAAAAGACCGTCTACTTCCTTCTTTCTTGTGTCTTAGTGAACGCAAGTCGTGTTTGTTTTATTAGCATCTTTGGTGAGTTTTTGTCAGTCACAACCTTAGATTTTCTAGTTAATGTTACTAAAAGCTAAGTCCATTATTCAGCCAAATTAATCAGGGACTTAGCCCTTAAGTTAGCTGCGTTGTATGAAAGCATCCCTACTTATTTTCAATATTATGGAGAACCCTACGAAGACTTCACTCTCAATTTGATTCAAAGTCAAAAACTGACTTATCTGTGACACTTAAACAACGTAGGAAAGGACAATCAGTATTTTCTCAAGCACACAAATGCACTAAATTTAGGGAACTCAATTGAGTCCCTATGCGGGACTGCTCCATGCAACCGGTCACTGGATACCAAGGCGAAGAACAAGACCACCAGAATAAAAACAAAGTAAAATTTGTACTAACCGATCTAAATCCGTTAAAGAATGAAGCTTCAAATACTTCTATGTACATGTAGCTGATCGCATTAAATTCCTCTTGACCGTAAGTTTGGAGAAAAATCACAAAAGAAACACGGAGTATAAAACAAGGTTAAATTCACATGCCTGTCGTTGTATCGTGCACGTTTGCATTGGTGAATTGTGGACAGTAGCTTACACCTTGCCTAGCCATTGGAAACCTTTACTAGTTTAGACACTTTTTGTCTTACCGGTACTTTTTAGATTCTTCATCAAATTGGCGCCCTTTACAACGTTGTTTGGCCCTCCTTCTGAATGAACGTTTAGTTTTAAAAAATATGTAACTTGCAATACCTTCACGGTTGCTTGAAGCACTTCGCGATATTATGCTATTGAACGACGCGCTCGCGGAAAGCGATTTTTTGGCGTGCGCTCTTCAAGCTGTATTGCCAACAAAACCAAGATGGAGGACAAGTATAGTGTTTTGCTTTAGTATAAACTTTTCTATTGGGATTTTAGAAATTTTACTTTTAGATATTTAAGTTGTTGAATTATTTTCCTCGTGTTTTACACCTCTGTATTACATGCACGTCCCATACTACGAAGTAAATTACTTTTCGTCGGCTTTGGTCGTGTGAGTTAGCAGTTATTAGTAACTCTTGATCGACAGCCTAAGTATTTGTTACAATGATATTTTGATGAAATTTCCCAGAGCTTTTGCTTATGTTGTTACACGTTGCATTGAAACAAGAATATTCTCGAACATTGTGGCATAAATTAATGCGAATTATTGGTGCTTGTTTGATTAGTAGTTTAGTGTTTAATGACACTATTTTAGTTAAAAACTTCATGAAACGGGTCTTTAATAAAATACTTTTATTCTTTCGAATTGGCATCGAATATTTTCAAAATGAACTGATGGAAAGAAAATACAAGTCTTTACATTTTTTCACTTGCGTTGGCAAGTAATTATTGTCGCCTATCAGCCCACCAGCAGTTGACTATTCAGAGGAGCCGAGATCCATAGACAAAAGTTCATAAATAACCTGGAAGTTGGTGTGTTCAAATAGCCCCATAACATTCACATAACTGACAGTGTAAGCCGGTAAACTGCAATTGTAAGGTGCCGTTTTTGCCATCGATCATTTGTTACTTCAACAGAAATTTGCATTTTTCTCTTGCGTCAGCTCCGTAGAGTGTTAGTACATCAGCTTGTTTACTCTTTGTTGTTCTTTAGGTAGGACAGTGTGAACGTGTCATATACACATGCCTAACTTGAAAGCGTACAGTTGTGTACTTAAAGTACAGTTTCAGGAAGTACAGTTGCAAAGTGTAAGCTCTAATATGACACTACCAGTCAGCAGATATACATGAGTGTCTCAAGTAATGACCTTCAATTCAGAAGACATAACTGGTCAATAATTTTTTATATAGTAAATTTGTATTAAATGTTACAGATCTCCTGCATTGAGACTACTAGTTGGTGGTTTGTATACTATAAAATTTCGGTCCTATTTAGGACTAATAGTTTCGATTCAATTCTGTCTATGTTGTAGTCTGCTGTAAAGTAGTTTTTACATAATAAACGGTCCAGTCCTGGAAGATGAAGCTTGCAATGCAAGGTAATTTGTATTTGTATAGCTGCGCCAAACTTGCATTTTGGAAACTGGTATGGCCTCAGCTCAGTATTCAACAGGGGTTTAACACTGAATTGCAAGTGACCATTAGCGGAGAAGGTTAAAATGAGATAAAATTTAGGACTCTGCTATAGAAATGCCAACGAACTGAAAATAAAACTGTGCTGTAAGTAGCAAGCTGCTAACTTGATAACTACTTGTAGTATTCACTAAACAGTTGTCTAAAAATTAAACCACTACAAAGCTTTTAACACTCACTACATACATCAGTGGGAAACATTTTACAAAATTGTCTAGTACTTTTTTGAAGGTCTGTTCTTTTTCCATTTTTAAGGTGGTTCATATTAATTTTAGCAGGCCCTCGCAGACTCCTATAGGAACTTTAGTTTGCAGTCTTCAGTTTGGTTTAAATAGATGTGCAGTCATATAATTCAAATCACTTTTTTAAGAGAATAGAANGTACAGTTTCAGGAAGTACAGTTGCAAAGTGTAAGCTCTAATATGACACTACCAGTCAGCAGATATACATGAGTGTCCCAAGTAATGACCTTCAATTCAGAAGACATAACTGGTCAATAATTTTTTATATAGTAAATTTGTATTAAATGTTACAGATCTCCTGCATTGAGACTACTAGTTGGTGGTTTCTATACTATAAAATTTCGGTCCTATTTAGGACTAATAGTTTCGATTCAATTCTGTCTATGTTGTAGTCTGCTGTAAAGTAGTTTTTACATAATAAACGGTCCAGTCCTGGAAGATGAAGCTTGCAATGCAAGGTAATTTGTATTTGTATAGCTGCACCAAACTTGCATATTGGAAACTGGTATGGCCTCAGCTCAGTATTCAACAGGGGTTTAACACTGAATTGCAAGTGACCATTAGCGGAGAAGGTTAAAATGAGATAAAATTTAGGACTCTGCTATAGAAATGCCAACGAACTGAAAATAAAACTGTGCTGTAAGCAGCAAGCTGCTAACTTCATAACTACTTGTAGTATTCACTAAACAGTTGTCTAAAAATTAAACCACTACAAAGCTCACTACATACATCAGTGGGAAACATTTTACAAAATTGTCTAGTACATTTTTGAAGGTCTGTTCTTTTTCCATTTTTAAGGTGGTTCATATTAATTTTAGCAGGGCCTCGCAGACTCCAATAGGATTCAAATCACTTTTTTAAGAAAATCGAATATTTTTCTAAGAACTCAAAAAAGATTTGATGAGTTCCAAACGCGCACCCAGCTTAAAATATAGGGGGGCTCGAATTAATCCAAATGCGGATCTTTTACTGGAAAAAATCAACGAGGACTAAAAAACAGGGCCACTAGTTTCAGGCCTGCCAATTGTGTTTCCGCGCTGAATTCCTGTGAACTTTGTGAAATTTTGTCTCGTTCTCTAGGACTGAGGCGGACCTTTTTCCCCAATTCGCCAAATTGGGGGGCTCTTTCGCGCTCCCCTAGCCCCCCCCCCCACCCCTGGGTGCGCCCATGAGTTCATAGTCTGAAATAATGAAAATAATTCTATAATTCTTTGATTGTCCAATATAGAATGTCAGCCCGATCAACCAGTTGTTGTTTATAATTCATTTACAAGAGACAAGTGTTACTACTCAATTCCTTATCAAATCTGCAATAATGCAAAAACAGCATAAAAATATATTTTACAAATGCTTTCAGGATTTCCAAGTGTTTTGCCTAGAAGAAGGTGTACCAGCCTTTGACAAACTGCAACGAAATGTGATGACACTGAAGCCAGAGACTGATCAGAATGCGTCAAACGACAAGCTTTTGTCCCAATTCCCGTGACGTCACAGTTAAGTCTCGCATAATCTCGCGTTATTGTTATCAACTCGCAAAAGGACTATTACAAAACATGAAACCCAGGGAACCGGTAGGGCAGTTAAATTTTGACATCGACAATAGTAGGGGGCTACGACTAAAAATATGGGTACACATCACATGTGTAACCACAAAAACTAAAGAGTTACTTTTTCAGGCAAGCGACGTGTTGCGCGCTTCGGATGTTTTTGTCCGTTTTAGGTGACAAGAGGCGCTTTTTTTTCCTTGACAATTTCGTTGAGGTATGTTTCAGAAAATCGTATTGTAGGTCATTTTTTCTGTGCTTGTTAATGTAGGTACACAGCAACTGAAAAAATGCATAAATCACGTCATTGTAAATCTCCATATCGCTTCGTTATGGCCACTCCGACTTCGATGGATTTTGGCTCCTTCAAACACTTCATCATGGTCTATTTTTGAAGTTCGTTAACGAAAACGCGTACCAGGATTTTAAGGTTGGTGCCCTTCCCCTCGAGTTAAATATAGCAAATTTGACATGTAGATGATGGTGATATTTATGCGTTCCATGACGAGAATTCCGTCAATTCAAGTTTTGCCTAATTCAGAAGATTTTCATTCATTTTCATACCTAGGTCGCTGGCAAAATATGATACCATCAAAATTTTAGTCTAAATGTTTCCAAACTGGGTTTTTGGCCATAATAGTAATAGGAATCTGATTATGAGCGGGCAAGAGAAAACGATTATGTTTGCAACGTTTCGTTTATTCAAAGTTATGGAGCCTAAACGTCAGAAAATATTTGTTTTCTATTTCTCGCTTGTAATGATTTTCAAGGGTCTCCGTTATTCAGTTTCGGCTAGGTCGTCGCTTTCTCGAAAACCTACCGATTGGATGATCAACTACGCACTTATTTGTTCTCCGTTTTAACGTTGATGATCGTGAATACACCTCTGAAAATTGCGCATCGTCGTTGCGCAAACTACATGTACATTGAGATTTAAGTCTCCCGAAATAAGTTGACGATCGGATAGTGTTTAAAAGTCTAGTTCTCAATTTCTTCAGTTAGCGCGCCAATGAAATAAATGAAAGTAGTTCTGCTTGTAGCCTCAGCTGTTGGTAGCATTATCTCGATTTATGACCCACAACGCGTGACTGGACAAAGAATTTTCAAATTAGTGTAGATAAGCCGGTAGAGCTTGAGACCCCTGAGGTCCCAGTCGAGTCCTCACGACAATTCCACGACATGTTTTTCCATAAACTGTGTAATATGAACACAATGAGAAAAGGTAACGAAAAACCTTGGGTCATTTATTTTTTTTTTAAATTTTGATTTTCCAAAAGCTTAATTTTTCCTAGTACTTTCCAAACAAATGATGTCACTGTTGTCAAAAACGTCCTATAGTCTCATCCAAACCACCAATAAAGAATTACAAGCATGAAGTCCATTGTTTTTGTATTTTGTTATTGAGATTTCTCAAAAAGCAAAATATTCAGTCAAAATTTCCCACCATCATCTAAAAACTCTGGCAACGATATGAAAGTTCATTCATCATTAGATTTGGAACAGCCCAAAATCTATCAACGAGTCGATCATGAAGTTAGAAAATCACGGTCTAAGTTTTGTAGTAGTGATTACCTGCTATTTTTGTTAAACTTTCACTGACAGTGTGAGCATGCAATACACAAGATTTACTATGCGCAATAAAAAGGTACCAGAGCCCACGCAAAATTACGTCATATGGAGGTCACAAAGTATTGTTTAATTTCCTAGATCCATGTGACGGACGGAAGCATGTCGCATAGCTATCACCTAGAGGACCCTTCCATAGTTTTCCTTTGTTGCGCTTTTGTTGGATATACATGTAACAATACAGGTCGCTTGGATATCGTACCTTGGACCCATACCGGCCCGTTAGCGATAAATCACACCCGTCTTTGGCCATAGTAGGATCAAAAAACCGACAAGCACCTTAATGTAACCTTATTGCCTTTTTGTACATAACCTGATGATGTGTAATGAACAGACGAAACCTCAAATCAATATGCACTTTTTTATTTTTGTGGCAATTGTCATGTTATTCATGCAACCAGCAGCATGGTTTTTTAATATTCAGCAATTTCTTCATAGTCATTGGCCATTCAGGACCAGCATGCTGGTTCTCTGAATAACATGCAGAGCTCAGTGACTCTACAGTTATTGTGATGAACTTTACCTTTCCCTGTAGTTCTTGCTACACTCATTTCATTTGGATGTAACCTGAATGGTATGTCGACAATTAATATCTTTTTGTATATAACCTGATGATGTCTAGTTAACAGACGAAACGTCGAATGAGCATGAAATTTTTATTTGTGCGGCGATTGTCCGTTTTTGATCTTACTCATAAATGTTTGCCAATGTCTTTATTATACGAAAGAAAAACATAGTGAACAATGGATATGCCTATCTGTCGAAATCTATGCGACGAGCTTGCGACCTAGTTTCCCGTCACAGTGCAAGTTGTTCTAGGAAATAAGTACTGTATAACTTATGTGCAGCTATACCGTAGTGAGTTACTCAAATCTTCAGTGCATCCCTGAGCAAAAACGCAAATTGAATTTGTTCGTTCTGATGAATTGCTTTGTGTAATGCTGTGACAACAGGTCAATTTTTTGTTTAAGCTTAATGCGTTATCCTGGGTTTCTTACAGTCAGTTACCATTCAAGTGTGTTTAGCAGAGGAAAGAAAATTTTCAGAGAAGGTATCAAAGTGAAAACTCCAAATTTTTATCAATTTCAGTTTTTTACCAAAAAAAAGTCAACGACTAATCAAAGATCAGAACAACATAAAATTCTGAAATACTAATAAATCCGGTTATCAATAATAAAGTGTCATTGAGAAACCTCTTCAAAAAATAATCGCAGGCGGTCTGATACGCGTTTTACCAGGCGTGCGCAGGCTGGGCATGTGGGTTCATTGCATTGAACACCTGGAAACATGTGTATGCTTTATTAATATATAGCTAAAACCGAGTTGAGGAGCTGGCAACCTGACTCAAGGCTCTAGCAGTGTGGCCCAGTGGGATTCGAACCCACGACCTCGATTAAAGAAGGCGGGCACCATCACGCTAGGCCTACTGCCTCCTCTGAGGAACCTCTTAAAGACACCATTACATTGGTTATCAAACGGTGCTTTGTATACCTTTAACAGTAGCTAGCTGTTCTATTTGTAGAGACCTGACTTATCGGGTTATCCATACGAGCAACCCGATAGTAGACGAAGTTGGCAAAAGATAATCACTACAAAGATGGAATACACGACACGATCTGCAGGCAATAACTCTTGGTTATTTGTGAACGCTGGCCATTCTGACGGCAGTGAGTTTACACATGTAGGACCTGACATGTCCGGCTGCAGTCAAGAGAATGATAGCTACCACTCGGGGTTGAAGAGTTTCTACTTTGCCTACGGTGGTGCCCATGGCTATTTCAGTATGTTGGTGTCCATCTTTGGCATCCTATCCAACGTGGCCAACATTGTTGTTCTTACTCGCAAGAACATGCGCTCGTCTGTCAACCTGATCCTCATGTGGCTTGCGGTCGCCGATTTCCTAACAATGGTTGTCTATCTCCCATTCTCTATTCACTTTTATATTCTACGTGACAACAGCCTGGGGCCATTGGTCAGTCATAGCCAGCACTGGAACTTATACCTGCTGATATTCAGCCATACATCAATCGTTTTTCACACCTGCGCAATATGGCTGACCATAGCCCTGGCAGTATTCCGTGTTCTCTGCGTTTTGCTCCCCATGAAAGGGCCACCACTGTGTTCTATGACTCGCGCCAAGATCGCTGTTGTAAGCACAATCGCAACTGTCAATGTGACAGCGGTCCCCAACTATCTAACTAATGGTGCCGTACTTCTTGGATGCAATGGACAGACTGTTTACACTGTGGGATACAGTCAGCTGGCCGCGGAACACCCCGCGCTGCCTAATGCCAACTACTGGATTCAGGCGACACTGTTTAAACTGGTGCCATGCACATTACTGACTATTCTCACAGTACTAGTGGTTCACACTATCCACCAGGCCAACAAACGACGCCTGAAACTCATGTCGCACGGTAAGAACGACGAGAGTAAACGCCAACAGGATACCAATATGACGATGCGTATGTTGCTGGCTGTCGTCGTACTATTTCTGATCACTGAGTTGCCTCAAGGTATATTCACCATTCTCAACGGCACGCTGCCCGGGTTCGTTGACCAGATCTACACACCACTAGGGGACCTTTTGGACATCCTAACACTTCTTAACAACTCGGTAAACTTCGTTCTCTACTGCACAATGAGCCGACATTTCCGGCAGACATTTGCCAACATTTTCTGCAAGTGGCTACCCAAGCGTCGCTACCGAGAGCAGGCACCGCAGAAAACAAATAGAGTAAGTGCCGACATCAGTGCATCCGTCTCTATGGAGATGACAAAAATGTAGACTAATAATGGAGATCTGTCATGAAACTTGGAATGTTGTGAAGTTACGTTATAGCCATATTGTACGAGATATTTGATGCAAAACTTTCCTTCCGTTGGGGTAAATCTGTGCTTGGACAATTAGATAGTATCATAAATATTCTTTATTTACAGACATAAGAAAATAAAGAAAATTTTCATTTTTCAAAGGTTTGCAGCCGCAAGTGCTCAAGATTTTACAAGATAATTTCTATTGCCTATTAGACGCATAACAAGCCAAACAAATGAAGAAATGTAGATTTTATGCACGTTTAGTTTGGTTCAATTATACATGACAAAATAAATTAAATTTGCTTGTGGTGTTATGTGCTAAATTAAAGAACGCTTGTAGACCCGATGTGAGTCAATACTTGCATGTCTTGTTGTAACCTAAGTTACCAGAACTTCTTGGTGGAATAGGTAGAATTCTGTGCTATCTTCTTTTCTGTGATCTTTTCTGTATATCAATCAGACTTTGGCCTTACCTGGATCATCTCTTGTGTAATTTACTTTTAACTCAACATTTTAACAAATTAATTCCGAAATACTTTTGAAAAAGCAGCAAGTCCTATTGTTAATTCTGAAATTTCGCATTTGTAAAAAATAACTAAATTCTCAAGAGCTGATTTTAGTCAAGGAAAAATGGACTCGAGATCATAATATAATTTATTTCAAACACGCTTTGAAGTTGAAATTTGGAATTCTGGTTCCTTGATTAAGTTTTACTAGATTCACCAATACATAAGAGAGAGCAGTGTATACACAGATCATTTTCGTGACATTTTGGTATATGGAAAACATTATTTAATCATATTCACCAAAATTCATTATGAAAATGTTAATATACTCTACAATTTATCTTCTTATGCAAGCTTTTGGGTTGTATGACTTTCCCACAAACCTTTTAAAATATCACCTCGAAAAATGTGATGTCATCTGTGAAAATTAAAATTCCTTAATTTCGGATGCATTGGTCAATTACGCAAAACGGAATTTTGGCAGAAAAGGGCACGGTGTTCACACATGTTAACTTAAGTGAAGAGCATCTTTCCTGTGAAAAAAATTGCAGACATTGACAGTACTGTTAATGTTTATTCTCTTCTGGTCAAGTATTATTGTTTCAAAATCATGGAATGTGAGAGCAATCACTTAATTTTCAGTATCTCAAAAAGAAATCTTTATTATAATTCCCGGTTTCAAATGCACAACATTCTTTGTGTAGAAGCCAAAACGCAAACATTCGAAGAACTCAAAATCTAGAAAAACGTTTTCTTACACCAGCGAGAGAAAATCAGTAAGCAGTGAACTATGAATAAAGTTGTCAACATATAAAATTGACATGATACAACAAACAAAATCAATCATTAAGTCAATTGGAAGTGGCTTTTGAACAACCTGTGAAAATTTCGCATTTTCCTGATGTGCATCAGTTAAGGCGCCTGATACGGAAAAAATAATTCGGTGACCAGCACTTTATGGTAGACAAAGACCAAAATACAAAATATAAAAAGGAATGCAACGATAACTGAGTTGAACCTCTTAACATCTCGTAAATCAACCATCTCTATTTCATCAAGGACTTATTTTCAAAATATGAATTTTTGCAGAAATGTACTGGAATTACTAAGTGCAATCATACAGGTCAAACAACTTGTTTTTTAATTACATAGCTGACATGCCATTGTTCGAAAGGTTCATGAGCCACTTAAAGAAAAGACCAATGAAGACAAAATACAGAAATTTATCAGCAACTGCTAGATGAGTGAGTTCGACTCCGGCTAGGCCTATCCTTTTCACTTAAAAGCAAATTCCGAGCGCGGGATTCAAACTAGAAATAGTTAAATTAGGCTAGAGTATTTTCTGTTCCTAGATATGGAATTCAGCATACACTGAAACTGCAAGCACCAAAAGAAGAAATTCTGAAATTAACCATTCGTTTATAATTAGAAGTATTTTGTTGCGTAATTGATTGTATTACAACCACATCTT
Source organism: Phoronis australis (assembly GCA_002633005.1). Lineage (NCBI taxonomy): Eukaryota > Metazoa > Phoronida > Phoronidae > Phoronis > Phoronis australis. Next base: position 48,038 of record NMRA01000082.1, read on the forward strand.
TAAGTGAACATTCAACAAAAGAATTAAGCTTTACAATTGAGCATGATAACGGGGGCTTTGCTCGAAATTCCAAAATGATAAAAGCATGTAAAAATTTGGAAAAATTATCAGAAAGGAGCGATAGTTACAGGCGACTTTCAAACGAATGTTCAGTTCAGAAAGAAACTCCATTCCTCTCATGAAAATGAGTTGATCACGGGTCCATCTTTGAAAATGTTGAACTAACAATAATTTATTATGTTGAGGTAGACATTATCTGTCTACAAATTTCGTCATAGAACCTTAAGAAATCAAGTAAGTAGCCAAATTCATTGACATCATAGGCCAGGTAAAAAAGAAAGTTAACATGCTTACATGATTATCACCTGCGGCTCGTCTAGACAGTTGCACCGCTAGGAAAATTTTGATTTTCATTTTTATAAGATGACGTCATCGGAAGGGTTGTTAGACTTGTAGGCCTATGACAAAATCTGCTTTACTGTCCTGCATTCACATAAAGCTAATACCACATCCTCTTCAGCTAAGTCAAGTTTCACCTTGTTTAAGACACTGACAGAAAACGGCTTATTACTTTCTAAAGTCAGAATTGGAGTAGAAAAGTGCTGCATAAAAGCGGTTAGATGGGACGACATTAGGGCAGCTGGAGCAACCAATTCCTGGATGCACCAACTGGTGGCGATGAGGTCACTACGTTATTTAGTTCGTTCTTCTGCCGAATGGTGGCAGAAAAAAGCTGTGCAAATGAGAAATAAGTCTGTGATTAACCAATTGTCTGTGATTAACCATGTCTGGAAGAACGTGCATTGTCCACAAGGGTAAGACAGAGTGGGAGGTCAACCACCACTATCCCTTTATAGCATGACATACTTGGACATGTGACGCTGCAAACAGACATTAAACACGTTTCTAAAGGGCCACTAGAAATAATGTTTGTTTCATCTTACTTTCAAGACAGTAATGGCACACTTTCAAACTTTGAAACTAAGTAATTTTGAGAAACGCTTGTCCTGACGATGATATTATATCCTGTAACTATATAAAGCAGCTTCTAGGTAATCATATCCTGTAACTATATAAAGCAGCTTCTAGGTGCAGTCATGCTGCTGGAAACGATGCTTACAAAGGCTGAGTCAGTCAACCGACTATTATTATGTGGCACAGGTTTATATATCTGCAGTTTTGTGAACACAAGTTTACTGCAATACAGGTCATGTGATACTGTTTGAATGATTTATTTTTCTATTCATGTCATGAGAAAATCGACCTGCTACGTCAAAGTGCAATGCCTGGGCCTTGAATTGGCTAACAATGTTTAAAAAAACCACTGCCAAGTGAAATGAAAATGCTCCGTACAAACGCTTTTTTCTGACACTTGCCAACAGAAATTCTTTAAATAAAAAATAGGATAACGCTTCTTTCAAGAGAGAGTGGGAAGGAAAAACATGTTTACCTTTTACCTGGCCTCCATAATGCCATCAGTGAGAAAGTTTAAAATGGCTTAACTCAGATGGAACCAAACTGGTTAGTTCCAGTAACATATTATGCCACAGGTTATGCAGATCAATGGATTTTTCAGAACGGTCCAGTTTGTTGTACACATTTAACCCATGGGTAACTTTGGTGTTTGTAGTCAGATGGGATAAAGTTGAAAGTATATCACTGTTTTCATTTCCGTCTAGTATGGCATGTACTGNAAAGCTAATACCACATCCTCTTCAGCTAAGTCAAGTTTCACCTTGTTTAAGACACTGACAAAAAACGTCTTATTACTTTCTAAAGTCAGAATTGGAGTAGAAAAGTGCTGCATAAAAGCGGTTAGATGGGACGACATTAGGGCAGCTGGAGCAATCAATTCCTGGATGCACCAACTGGTGGCGATGAGGTCACTACGTTATTTAGTTCGTTCTTCTGCCGAATGGTGGCAGAAAAAAGCTGTGCAAATGAGAAATAAGTCTGTGATTAACCAATTGTCTGTGATTAACCATGTCTGGAAGAACGTGCATTGTCCACAAGGGTAAGACAGAGTGGGAGGTCAACCACCACTATCCCTTTATAGCATGACATACTTGGACATGTGACGCTGCAAACAGACATTAAACACGTTTCTAAAGGGCCACTAGAAATAATGTTTGTTTCATCTTACTTTCAAGACAGTAATGGCACACTTTCAAACTTTGAAACTAAGTAATTTTGAGAAACGCTTGTCCTGACGATGATATTATATCCTGTAACTATATAAAGCAGCTTCTAGGTGATCATATCCTGTAACTATATAAAGCAGCTTCTAGGTGCAGTCATGCTGCTGGAAACGATGCTTACAAAGGCTGAGTCAGTCAACCGACTATTATTATGTGGCACAAGTTTATATTTCTGCAGTTTCGTGAACACAAGTTTACTGCAATACAGGTCATGTGATACTGTTTGAATGATTTATTTTTCTATTCATGTCATGAGAAAATCGACCTGCTACGTCAAAGTGTAATGCCTGGGCCTTGAATTGGCTAACAATGTTTAAAAAACCACTGCCAAGTGAAATGAAAATGTTCCGTACAAACGCTTTTTTCTGACACTTGCCAACAGAAATTCTTTAAATAAAAAATAGGATAACGCTTCTTTCAAGAGAGAGTGGGAAGAAAAAACATGTTTACCTCTTACCTGGCCTCCATAATGCCATCAGTGAGGAAGTTTAAAATGGCTTAACTCAGATGGAACCAAACTGGTTAGTTCCAGTAACATATTATGCCACAGGTTATGGATTTGTCAGAACTGTCCAGTTTGTTGTACACATTTAACCCATGGGTAACTTTGGTGTTTGTAGTCAGATGGGATAAAGTTGAAAGTATATCACTGTTTTCATTTCCATCTAGTATGGCATGTACTGTGATCAGTGGTAAACGCCGGGATGCCCAGATCTTAATACTTTAAGTAAGATCTGGACAGACGTTTACCACTGACCACAATTAAAAGTCAAAATGCCACATTGGCGGACATTTAGTTTGCTCCTGATGTTCTTCGTGGTTGGTTTAGTCAGCCTTGTATGACTGGAGTTAAAGTGAGTTGCAAACTTTTTGCTTCACTATATTGTACTCCATTATCATCTTAATCGGTCTATATCCATATCACCTCGTATATAGTCGATCTTAACTCGCCCAGAGGTGTCGCGTTAACCAGTGAGGAATGTGAGCAACGGCGCAGCGACGTCAGTGGTTCTTCTTCTGAGTGAGTGCCGCTTGGGTGTGGTGTATCGTTCCTGCTTGTGTGAATTATGAAGTTGCGAGGAAAGCGAGTATATCGTTTTTTTCGATTTCCTCGAGAGCCCATAATGATTCAGAAGTAGCTCGCGGCAGTGATTATGAAAAGTACGCTGTTAATACCAATACCAAGTAAGAGACCCTGAAACTTCTCCTTGTCCGTCAGTGGACTGCATTTGTCGCCGGATCAGTTTTTCCTCAGCCCTAAAAAACGTCGTAAGCACACTTCTGTTTCGAAGCGGTGCAAAATCAGGATGGTCCGTGAAACTGCGCTTCTCCAAGAAGGCGTTTCACTTGCTGAATTTGTGGCAGCTTTCCCAAACGTCAATCGTTTCCATCATGGTGCAGTTAGCTCCGCAGTCAATTCAAACGCCGCCCTTTTCGGAACTATCCATATGTTCCGTTTTCTGTGCGCATTCCAGGAGCATCTCTAGTATTTCTTGATGAGTGTATTCCGGTTCGAACTGAGACCCTTGAAAACTAGCGATCGACCAGTGAAGTCTTCGTCGGATGAGCATTCGTCTACATCGCGATTGTGAGTAGCCACGTTGACGTATATTCATGATTGTGCGTTCTGTTTCAAAATGAATTATTCTCATACTAACCAATGCTTATACAAAACTGAAACAAAGTCTGTCTCATTAGATACAATTTGTAATGCGTTGGAGTGTTCGTTACTGCAAATGTTTCGAGAAGCCAGCAGTGAATAAACCACTGCATTAGATGCAATAAACTCATTGAATGGGCACCCAGGCCGTTTCAGTGCATACTACTAATACAGTGTTTGCCGACAGAAATCAGATGTTAGGGGAATCTCTATTTAGATATTCATATACGTTATTCGAATCAATTATTACTGTACAACTTAATTTTGCCCAGACGGTTCTGTGGAAGGGTAATCGGACTTCGCGGCTAATTTACCAAAATAATCAAGTCCACATTTTTTCTCTGGCTCACTAGTATAGTCTTTTCGTGACTGGAAGTTTACTTTCCAACTTTTGATGGTTTATGTTCGTGTTCGCTTCAGTCTGGCCCCGATGGGCCTGCACGATCGGGTTATTCCGAGACACTGGCCGGGATAACAAACGTTTTGTGTTTTGAACTAAAAAAATCGCAAGTCTAAAATTACAACACACAACCATGTTCTCCTGTTGCATTTCACGGACGAATAATTTGAATTCATCAACGAACAGACCCAAACTCCCGCGACCGACCTTGCTAAATTGGCTCATTCCGGCCGTGAATAATACGCTTACAAGGAAGTCACGCATTTCTACAGATATGCGGGAAATTTCACCGCCCGTCCTGGTGGCTTTTACCAGGATCAAAGAGGGCAAGACCCAATTAAGTGTAATTACCCAACCGTAAAGTGTATTAAACATCTCTGACTTTAGGCCTGCATGATGGCGAATTTTCAAAGCGCAAGTACAACTAATTTTCAATAAAAACGAACACCATGGCGGTATTCAGCTGGAAAAAAAACAGCTAAGGACGGTTTTCGATTTTTAAAAATCGATGAACTAATAATCTAAAAACTACAACCATTGTGTACGATTGAAGATAAACTACTTCGCGTATTGATGTACTTGGTGGATATACAAACGCTGATCAGAGTTAACAATATCACATGGATTCTTTTTTTAAAATTCTGCCAATCTCGTCTAACCAGATTTTTGGCCAGGAAACAATTGTACTTAACTTGTGTCCACTTTTCATTTTTATTACTGAATAAGAGCTAAAAATGGACCTTTGTGAAGATAAACACAAGTTAACCTTTTTAGTCATTTTGTAATATTTATAATGTACCTAGAAAAAACAGCACTCTCCAGAGTTGCTGGCTGTAACAGTGCAAATGTCAGAGAAAACTAAATTGGAAGTACTAACAACAACCATTGTTGAGACAGTAATGCTAGCGATTAACTTTCCACTTCATTAGCTCAGATCTACATCAATACAAAGGACGTGCTGAATAATGCATTGTAAAAGTTGTCTAGGGATAAGGGAATCTGAGCAGTGACCACTGTAAGCAAGAAATTCTCTACATGCCTACCGAACTTAGTAGGCTGCGGTACGTTCAAATACCTAAAAACAGCGAAATAAATAACACGTCTGTTCAATAACTCGATGTATTTGTAAGGGTTTTACATCGAATTTTGATGATTTATTGGTGTAAACCAATGAATTCAAACAATTAGCCGACATCAATAAGCAGCCATGAACCAGCCTACTGTAATAATTTCTTTTCATTTAGACCAATTAGCATTATGCAATTGGTCTCACATGCTTCCCAAGTCAAACTATGTGTTAGTTCTGGTCTTAAAAAGAACTGACAGTGGGTTATTGGTCGAAGCCATGTGCTACAAGTTGCATAAGATGTCACGTCATCTGACGAGCATGGTCTCAATCAACCAATAAGGACCTGTCGTACTTTGCAAGACCAAAATCACTCAATACATCTGCTTAAAGAAGTTGTTGACACCAATTTTTATGAAGTAACTGGTCAAAATCAAAATTCAGTTTCTTGGATAAAATGTGAGCTTATGTCCCCTGGACTCTCTCTGAAAACAATATATTTTTTTAATTTTACAAGCAACGTTCATAATGGGTTGATGTGTATGTTCACTCAACACGAAAATAGGTATGAAAGTATTAAATTTTGGCACTGTTCCAGCAAAGGAATTAAAATGTATGCAATTGAATACCAGGTATTATTGCACTTTAATTTGTCTATAAATCTGACATAATCTACCATAGCATTTGATTAAGAAATGACATACAGGTTCCCCTTCCGCAGAACCGTCAGGGCAAACGTTGTACAGTAAAAATAATTTGAATAATGTATTTGTAAATCTAAATAAAGATTCCCCTAACATGTGACCACAGCATGTAAAATCGAGTTATTGTTTCACATCCAGCTTTCTGTCAGCACACACGGCCTTCGTGCCGGTCAATTAACTTTATTGCAACGCAGTGGTTTATTCATTGCTGGCTTCTCAAAACATTTGCACTCACGAATGCTCCAAGGGCATTGCAAATTGTATCCAATGAGAATGACTTCGTTTCAGTTTTATATAAGCATTGGTTAGGGTGAGAATAATTCATTTTGAAACAGAACGCAGAATAATAAACGTCTACACGGCAAATCACCCGGCGCCAATCCCGACTTAGTCCAGAGCTCATCCGACGAAGACTTCAAGGGTAGGATCGTTAGGTTTCACAGGCTATAAGTTCGAACCAGAATACACTGATCAAGAAATACTAGAGAGGCGCGGTTACATGCACAAGCAACGGAACGTTTGGATAGTTCTTGTTGAAATATATCACTTTTTGGTTGTAAAAATGAAACCACAACACATCGTGAGAATGACCCGATCTATTGTGAAAAAGAGACTAACTACAACGAAAAAACTAATCGTAATAATGCGGTCGATGTAACGTAGAAGGAACTTAAAGTAATAAATGATTTTCAACACTCCTCCTCAGTTGTTAGTATTCAAACATAACCAATAAAAGATTTTCTCAAAGTCCTCAATGCAGTTATGATAAAGTATTCACGTTAACTAATAAATGCCAACACTCCTCCTCACTTATGTTAACCGTTGAGCAACTAACAAACTAATGTTTAACTAACTCCTGTCATGGCCCTGAGTTTTTCAAATGTTTCTCTTGGCAATGGCTTCGTCAACATGTCTGCTATCATTAGTGCACTACAACAATACTTTAAGTCAATAGAACGACTGATGACCAGAACACCGATAAAGTGATGATTGATTTCACTATGTTTGGCACGACCATGAAATTTTGGATTGTGACACACTGATATGGCTGCCTGGTTATCCTCAAAACTAGTCACCGGTTTTTGAAGTCCATTCAACTCGAGCACAAGCTTGGAAAACCACATGGCTTCCTGCGCAGCCATCCCCAAGGCAATATACTCTGCACCGAAGAAACCAATCAAGGTGCAATCACGTTGCTGCAAAATGGTAACATCGACATTGATGAAATTATAAACAACAACCGTTTTCCAAGGATTTTCTTAGGAAACGACAAAAAACTTATTTAAACACAATATGGCTGACAATTGAACTGGCGAGAATAAAACACTCTTCACTCCTAGTGAACGACATTTCTTCACAGACAAAGGCCCCAAACAACAACGAGCTGTTGTTGAATAAAGGGATCAATGATGCTAATAAGGTTGAATGTGACAACTTTAAGGATTTCTATATCGGACTCTCACAGAAAATATAAAACAAGAAAAACGCCGAACTCGAACCAAAGAACCAATTTTTTATGACATGAGGAATTTAAGCGGAGAAAGGCTTTTGTATCGCTGTGTGCAAATTGCAAATGACTAAGGCTGAACCAGTTATTTCCTGAGCGAAATTCCCAAAACAGGGTTAAGTGTCATAACGCACTTCTATAACCTACATTTTATTTATTTAAGCATGTGTTTTTAACTGAGCCGTATGTAAAGATTATTCTATCTCCTTGCGAGCGATCTCTTCTGGCTCACCTTAGAGCAGGAGATCTCCCATTGCACCTTGAAACTGGTCGTTATGTAAACAGTTCTGTAAGTGAAAGACTTTGCTTGTGTTGTGATTTTGATTCTCTGGAGGATGAGCTACATTTTGTGTTTGATTGTTCTCTTTATAACTCACGGAGGTCTATTCTGTTTATTAATGTTTAATTTCAATTCCCGAACTTTGCAGATTTCAGTAGATTAGATACGTTAAAACTGCTGTTTCTGTATTTACCAAGGCAATTTTCCCAATGTATCAAGTCTGCTTTTGAACTTAGAAACCGACGCATTTATGGTAGCCCTACATCTGAGCTGTGTGGTTAAACTGGGCTGGGTACTTATGTTTACTACCAACGTTATACCTATAACTGTTTGAATTAATTGTACTTGTCACTATAATAAATAAATACTTATACTAATACACGAATATTCACGACTGACTTACTCCAATTTGTCTTAAAATTCACCGTTGAGTCGCTCTTATTTATATGAAAATTCACTACAGTGTCGCTCTTATAATATGAAAAGTCGCGAGTGAATCCCTCATACAAATTTAGTATTGAGTAACTGTTATTTAAATGAAAATCCACAGCTAGAGCGCTCCACTTTATATGAAAAGAACAAGTTCCTTCATCGTATTGAAAAACCTGGCCAAAGGTGAGAATGCCCTGCGAGAGGTCGTTTGGCTGTCAGTAAAGCGAAATTTATCAAAGAGCAAAAGCGACACTTAGCTAAAATTGTTCATCAACGTCTTGGTGTTTTTAATGCTGTTGAAAACAGTGTTGACAAAATTTGTTTCAACAAATTTCGTCAACAGTGTGCATGTTTGAGGCTTTACATTGTGAATTCGAGTGCTTGACTACCTAGGAGTCAAGGCAATCCACCATGAACGTTCTGAACGTAAATGGATTTCCTTGTATAGACAATTCCCGCCAAAAAAGGGCGACAATGAAATTTCTCTCTTTTAACATTATTTTTCGAAATGTTACTTCGCTAGTTGTAACCTTATAGTCAAAATCCTTCGAATTCCCTTGTATCACTTCCAAAATAGAGTTTCTCATTTTAAGAGTATATGTCTCACCGGAATCGTAAAAGTAAAACACTGCTGTTTCACGCGTTTTACCGCATGATTCGGCATTAAACAGTCGTGGAAACACGTTAAGGAGGTATTTCATTGGCGTTGTCTTAATTCTTTTAATTCTAGCCTTTTTCGATGGTTTTATAGTGATAGTCCCGCTCTCCTCCAACATGGACGTTAGGTAATAATTTCGTCCAGTTACGCTTGTCTGTTGCGAAGCCAGTGCCTTCATGGCTCTCTGTCGTATGTTTCCCGCCTGATGCTTGTCTTTTTGGTCGTTCGAGGTTAAAACAAATGAAGTCAATTCTAACGCCCACTGAGGGTCCCTGTTAAAGAGCGCTCTTTCAGCCGCCATAAGTAGTTTTGCATTTCCGAGAAGTTCGACCATCCTCTCACCACGCTGTTCATTCGATAGCGGATTTAAGTCCTCTGGACGTCCACTGAACCACCCGAGATAGGAACTGAACACACCTCGGACCGACCATGGGACTGTACCATAGATTTGTCGAAGATGGATATCGTTCTTCAGTGTGGAAGGTAGTTTTATACGCTCCACTATTTCATCCGGTGTCAGTCCTTTGTTGATGTACCGCAGCGTTTGATCGTGAATGAACTGGATGGCGTCACGATATTTGGTGAGAATAGAATACACACCATGTCGTCCGCTTATTGGTTGCGTGTGACTCGGCACGAGGTGAACCGGATTCAGCGCCCTCATCTTGTCTAAAGACGCTACCCAGTGAGTGAGATCTCGTGCGACGGAGCCCCGTATAGCGTAAAGGTTTGGGAATGCTCGATAATAATTGTCACCACATAACAGCGTTTGTTTACTGGGAATCCAGACCGCCATTTGATCCTCTGTCTCTCCTGGGATGTGAATGAGTTTTAGAGGCAGACCTGAGAAAAGTCAATCGAGTCTACAAGTTAAAATACAGACACCGGTATTCTGACTATGCTTTAGAGAAAGAGCGTATTGCTAATTTTACCCTGTAGAAGCTCAATAGTTTCAATTTCCCAGGAATTGAAGCTTTTTCAGTAGAAATATATCAAAATGGCTACGCTACAGCTGTACCATGAACTAGACGTGAGAATTTCATGGCTGTGTCTATTTTAACGAATGTCTCTTGTAATGTTTAAGTAACGCAATGAAGACACGATTCTGTGTACGTTGGCAGATCTGCCAATATACATGTACACGAAAACACTAGCTGTCATAAATCGTGAAATTGTACTAGCCAATTGTGTCATCGTGTTATTTGTGACTTTTGGGCTTTTAGGGAAATACATGTTGGAGGTATGGCTTCAATTAGGTGTGTATAGAGTTTAACTTACCCGCTATGATAACATCTCTCTGATCACCGACCAGAAACTTGTTGGGAGAAAGGAAACCAATGGAGGAGTCGCCGTTGAACTTCAAATTTAGCCCAATGCCAGAATCGGAAGTGGACGGTAAGAAGGTCCCAAATTGACGCATTGCGCGTATAAAGGTTATTTCCCCTTGTTGAAGAGTGGTTTTACGAAGATTCTCTGGAAATGTGTGGTAGGCCCATACGTCAGGATAACTCTCTCGATCTTCTGGGTCGTTGACAAACGCCTAGTAAACCAAAAGGTAAACATGCAAACTAACTTGAGCTGGTTCCGCAATCCCAGTTGGAGAGCATGTTCTTAAACTTAATTTTAGGAGAATGCGTGAATGTTTGGTAGGCTACCACTGTGTACAGTTGTGGCATCCAGAGAAGGAACTGCCGTTAATGTACCGTATATGACAATTCTGAAGTAAGCACTGAACTTTGTTTATTATTATATAGCAATAGTAAAGGAACTGCAACAACTTAAATTTTAGACAGTGATCGCCGTCTCTAGTTGACCTACAGAAGGTGAAGCTCCTGTTGGTTCTTCATACGCCGGAAGCTTTTTTGAGAATTATTCCTCAAACTGATAAAATACAAAAGTCACGTTGTTAAATATGTAAGTAAGTTTTGCGCATAGAAGGACACATTAGTTGGCCGTCGATGTCTTCAATTCTTTCCAGTTGAAACAAAAATCCCGTTATCAAACTTTTTATTCGATAAGTCCTTCGTTCAGGTCCCAAAACCGGAAAATGGCCTTTTTTAACACTGCGCATGACAGGTGGTATGACATTATGTCCCCAGGCGTGCGCTGTGTAAAAATAGCCAGTTTCCGATTTTTCGAAGTGAACGAAGGACTGCTTGAAGTAAAAGTTTAATAACGGGAGTATTTGTAGCTGGAAGGAATTAAAGACATCGATGCCACCCTAAGTTGTCCCTCAACATGTATGCGTATAAGGTACGTACATGTATAACAACTGGACTTTGATGTTAAAATCAGTGTGAGGCATAATTCGCCCAAAACCTTCCGGCGTATATGCGCATAGGAGTTTCAGCGTCTCTACTGGCCAGCTAGAGATGATGTTCTCAGTGTACTTAAATCTATTATGTACCTGCTTTTTACTAATAAGATTGCGGGCTGGGGAACTCGGACTATAACTGGTTGAAGTCGTTATGGTCTAGCAAACTTCTACAGTGTGACGTGTCTCTCTCTAATTGCGAGTGTGAAATCGAAGATAGACTCACCATAGAACCGTGTACATGATCGGCGTGGCTATGTGTGTAGACGATCGCCTTCACATGACTGTTGGTCACATTACGCAAGGCACGGTAGGCCTGACGTGCCGCCTCCATACTCTCAGTTACGTCAACGATGATAGCGCCATCTGGTGCCTCTATGAGAATGGTGTTGGTTAATGCGTAACCAGTGGCAACAAAGACACCGTCTGTGACCTAGGTAGATATGATAGATGATACTTTCCCACAGGTTTGGTAAAACGCTTGTTTGCTAAGTTTTTTTCATTTAATGGTGGTCGTGGCAGTAGCACTGCGGCGTCAGGCTGTGTTGTAGAGAGCAACCTGCTTCTTTGTTTAGCACAATGGAGTAGATAACGCATCTCGAATTTTTTACTAGTCTCATCATAAACTCCTGCGTCCGCCAACAATTTACTGTGATTCTTGGTGTTATTGCATTTTCACGAGCAGCGAATTGGAAAAAATTACTCAGTGCTAGACTTCAACGTTGCATAAAGCATAAAAGTGGGGTTATAGTTTGTGAATGTATTCCAAATTCTTGATATTCACCGTTTCGTTAAATAATAAATTATGTATAAATATTTGTTATTGAGCATTTTCACTTTCTTACATTGACTCAATGAGTAGATATCAGCCTCAAAACGGGTTCTTAAGTGCGACATCTAGCAGTTGTCAATGAACTTGCATGGGCAAAATTTTATTTCGAGGTTTCCAAAAAATAAGATTAATTGTGTCAGCCAAGGAATAATAGTAAGCAAAATAGTTTAAGTAAACACAATTAATGCCAAGTGGCCGGATATTTATAAAGAACTTGAACTAAACTATAAACATATACAATTGCTTTACAAAAGGTACCCCCATTGATTACATGTATGTTAGTTTGTGATCACCTTTAAAGCAGAGTAAAGGTAAGGTGTGTCTTCACTGGTCGAGGCATCTGTTAAATATCTACCGTCGTCACTCATTTCATGAGGAATCGTCTGCAACGCCTCTTACCTTTAGGACTCGAGGATCACTGCGAATTGTATTTGGAATGGAACCAATTTCTGCCTGTCCTGTATGGTCAACGTTGGTGGATTGGTAGTTTCGCGCCGGGTTCTTTTCGCCACCCCATAATTGATTTCCAGCAACAGAGGCCGCTACCAACACAACGCAGCACGTGACCCAGGGTATGAACTTTACCAAACGTGAAGTCTGCTTATGAGCATCTGCAACAAAGAATACGTATAAAGTATTGTTTTTTATGTTTTCTAGTGGTGTTGCTTTGGCCCTTGTAAAACGATCCTGCAAAATGTAGGAATGTATTTTTGATATACCCTACGTATATGCATTTTAGGCGAATTAGTGATAACATTATGAAAGAACATTTTAATGAGTAAACAATCATAAAAACCATTTTAATCAAGGCCACAGGCACCGTTTTCTAATTTTTAATATTTAAATTTACTAATCCCAATAAGTTCCGAAGCGTTTTCTTAAGTCTGTGAGAGTTTTTATGTTCTTGTTGGAAACAAAATCAAGTACTGTTACGGTAAGGAATATGATGAGACCGCTTTAATGGGATTTGGTTTAATACAGTTTATTTGTTTGTTGACAGCTAAATAGCTACTGAGGAAATGCTCTTGATAAAGGGGAACGTTCCAAAGGCCGTAGATGCGAGAAAGTTGCAAAAAAACGTGCAATCAAAATATCGCGCACATGTTAAACACCTCCGATGGATAATTTTACACTACTGAAATTGCCGAGGTTTCAGTTCCCGGATGAAACCAGGCACTGCACCACCAAAAGGGCTTATTCCTTTGCTACGCTTTAAACTTTTTTTTTTCTAAAGTGATATATATTTATTGAAGAATACACAGAACATACAAAGAAATAATAACAAACCCAGAAACCGCGAAGCATTATATCTGGGTTGAGGAAAAGACAACATCTGGATCTGTACAATGCTATTTTGATAGGCATGCAATATGGTAGCCATAGATGTGTATTTTTTTAAATTTCTGATCCCATCGTTATTGGACTACCGGTGTATTTGTGGATAAATATGCGTATACGTGGCACTTGTGTACAGTTTGCGTCGTTGGTGCTACATTGTATTTATATTTATATTTATATTTATATTTTATAGAGTATGAAGAATTGTATTGAGCGGCTGACGTTCCACCCTGTCTTCGTCCCAAGTTTCGTGTAACTTGTCAACATGTTTGCAAATATGTAAATAGATGTTAATTTTGATCGGGGTAACTGAAAAGTGTTTATTTTCTTTTTGTCTGAAGTACAGGAGTGGATCTCAAATTTCCCCTATCACCTTACATTCGATAGGCAGCATATCAGTCGCCATTGCGCAGATCCCTTCACAAAAACTGTTGATTGAAACAGACGCGCTGCATTTCCAGTGCTAACCTCATGTTTATGACCAGACATCCCCATACTGTGTGCTGGTGATCGTGGGCGCTTGCGTTGAGGAATTGCGGCAGGTAACTTTCTAATAATAGATAGTACGTGTGCGAACGACAAAAAAAATCTGATTGAGCCCGTTTTTGTAGTTGGGAGTTTGAGGGAAAATGGAATTTCGTTGATATGGTAATCATAATATTTTCAATTTTTTTAAACATACGTTAAATAGTTTCACTAGTTACGTGTTGATTTATTGTGTGGTACAAGGTAAGCAGGTATAAACACTTACTTTATGGTATGGTTCATCATTATTTTGTTTTTGTGGTTGTAGACTTATTTCCGGATAGTGCACCGCAATATTCTCTTCGCGGGGTTTTTATAATATCACTTTCTGGTGGTGATTGTATCTTGGTGGTATGTAAGTGTTCGTTCGAACTGGAACTCAAGGAGCTCTACCCCGGCAACTCTACAACAGATAAGGTGAGGAGCAATATTGTGAACGTCTGGAGCTTTCTCCCATGTAAACAAGACAGCGACGTTCATTCAGAAGTTTGCTGGCGATTTGGCGTCCAAAAAGACCGTCTACTTCCTTCGTTCTTTAGTGAACGCAAGTCCTGTTTGTTTTATTAGCGTCTTTGGTGACTCTTTACTACCATTTTATCAGTCATAGCCTTAGATTTTCTACATAATATATTTAAAAGCTAAGCCCATAATTAGGCCAAAATAGTTAGGGTCTTAGCCCTTGCGTTAGCAGGTTTGTATGAAAAGATCCTTAAGTATTTTCAATAATATGGAGAATCCCATGAAGACTTCACTCTCAAATTGTTTCAAAGTTAAAAACTGGCTTAATAGTGACACTCGAATAGCATAGGAAAGGACAATCAATGTTTTCTCAAGCCCACAAACGGTGTACATATAGGGAACTTNTAAGCAAAATAGTTTAAGTAAACACAATTAATGCCAAGTGGCCGGATATTTATAAAGAACTTGAACTAAACTATAAACATATACAATTGCTTTACAAAAGGTACCCCCATTGATTACATGTATGTTAGTTTGTGATCACCTTTAAAGCAGAGTAAAGGTAAGGTGTGCCTTCACTGGTCGAGGCATCTGCTAAATATCTACCGTCGTCACTCATTTCATGAGGACTCGTCTGCAACGCCTCTTACCTTTAGGACTCGAGGATCACTGCGAATTGTATTTGGAATGGAACCAATTTCTGCCTCTCCTGTATGGTCAACGTTGGTGGATTGGTAGTTTCGCGCCGGGTTCTTTTCGCCACCCCATAATTGATTTCCAGCAACAGAGGCCACTACCAACACAACCCAGCACGTGACCCAGGGTATGAACTTTACCAAACGTGAAGTCTGCTTATGAGCATCTGCAACAAAGAATACGTATAAAATATGTTTCCTAGTGGTGTTGCTTGGGCCCTTGTAAAACGATCCTGCAAAATGTAAGAATGTATTTTTGATATTCCCTACGTATTTGCATTATAGGCGAATTAGTGATAACATTATGAAAGAACATTTTAATGAGTAAACAATCATAAAAACCATTTTAATCAAGGCCACAGGCACAGTTTTCTAATTTCCAATATTTAAATTTACTAATCCCAGTAAGTTCCGAAGCGTTTTCTTAAGTCTGTGAGAGTTTTTATGTTCTTGTTGGAAACAAAATCAAGTACTGTTACTGTAAGGAATATGATGAGACCGCTTTAATGGGATTTTGTTTAATACATTTTATTTGTTTTTTGACAGCTAAATAGCTACTGAGGAAATGCACTTGATAGAGAGGAACGTTCCAAAGGCCGTAGATGCGAGAAAGTTGCAAAAAAACGTGCAATCAAAATAACGCGCACATGTTAAACACCTCCGATGGATAATTTTACACTACTGAAATTGCCGAGGTTTCAGTTCCCGGATGAAACCAGGCATTGCACCACCAAAAGGGCTTATTTCTTTGCTACACTTTATTTTTTTTTTTCTAAAGTGATATATATTTATTGAAGAATACACAGAACATACAAAGAAATAATAACAAACCCAGAAACCGCGAAGCATTATATCTGGGTTGTAAACAATAAATGAAACTAATATACATAAAGGTATATACGATTAAGTAGTATCTAATATAAGTATTCCAGTATTTAGATATGCTATTACAAATGTCTAAAAACAAAAATATGTACAGATTCATGTATGTAAATCAGATGCAACATTATTGATAAACGGTACATAAAAATTTACTAACGTTGCTTAGGAGGAATTCGTTGAGAACGAGGTCAAGGTTAGGACTACCATTCAATAATAATGTAACTCTAGTAAAGATATTATTACAAGACTTGAGAGCGTTAACAATTGATTGGTTTTCATTGAGTGCACGAAAGAGTGAGTCTCTCAGGTATTCGATGAGGGGACATTTGAAGAAAATATGAGCATAAGATTGATGGTCACCACATTTACAGTTTGAAGACATTGCTGAAGTTGTGCCTGAATTTGAGTTGAGGAAAAGGCAACATCTGGATTTGTACAATGAGTGAGGAGGAGAAGAACAAGAAGTTAGAAGGTGACAAATAAGACCACCAAAAGAAAAAGAAGAAAAACAAAGCAAAATTTCTGCTAATAGACGTAAATCCGGTAAAGAATAAAGCTTCAAATTCTTCTGTGTAGCTGATCGCTTTAAATTCCTCTTGACCGTAAGTTGGTAGAAAAATCACAAAGGAAACACGGACTTTAAAATACGGTTAAATTCACGTCTGTCGTTGTATCGTGCACGCTTGCATTCATTTGGTGAACTGTGTACAGTAACTTACACATTCTCTAGGCATTAAAAATTTTTACAGAGTTAACAGGCCATTTCTCAATGTACTCGTCTAGACACTTTTTATCTTACCGGTACTTTTTACATTCTTCATCACTTTGGCGCACTTTTCAACGTTTTTTTGGGCCTTTTGAATCAACGTTTAGTTTTAAAAAATTTGTCACTTGAAAAAGCGTCACGATTGCTTCGAAGCACTTCGCGTGATTGTGCTACTGAGCGACGCGCTCGCGGAAAGCGATTTTTTTTTTTGGCGAGCGCTCTTTAAGATGCATTGCTAACGAAACCAAGATGGTGGACAAGTATAGTGTTTTCTTTTCGTATGTATATTTTTATTGAGATTTCAGGAATTATACTTTTAGATGTTTAAATTGTTGAATTATTTTTTCTCATGTTTTACACCACTGTATTACGTGCAACTCCAAGAAGTCCTATATTACGAAGTAAATTACCTTTCGTCGGTTTCAGTCGTATATTTTGTAACATTTTGCGAGTGAGTGAGCTGTTAACTCTAGATCGACAGCCTTACTATTTGTTGCCTTGATATTTTGCTGAAATTTCCCAGAGGTTTTGCTTATGTCGTTACAAATATTACGAATATTTATGACATAAATTATTTTGAATTATTGGCGTCCTGTTTGATTTGTAGTTTCATGTTTAAAAACACTATTTACGCTTCATTTTTGTTAAAGACTTCATGAAACGGACGTTTACGCAAATACTATTATTCGAAACCTAAGCCCAAATAATAGTCTTTCGACATGGCATCGAACATTTTCAGAATCAACTGAATTTAATTCAGATTTTTAAGCTTAATTTTTGTGTGGTGCACTAAGAAATAAATGGATGCCGGACTAAGTGTCAATCGAAGATTCGAGTGTCGAATATGAACTTGGAGTTGCGGTTAATCTCAAGTTCGTATATGGGCCTACGTGAACTTGGAATGCCCGAGAAAACGTGGGTTCTTCACTCAAATAATCACATTCACGCTACTATAATTCGTTAACGGGTGAAGTAAGTGCTCGTGGAACCAATAATTACAAAAATTCTGTGCATTGAACAAATTATTCACCTGATTGTTTAATGTGTATTTAATCATAAGCTCACGCATATGCGATCTTCAGATTAAGTTGCCTGGCTACGTACTACTGAAGTCGATTCATTGACAAACCCAGAAATCGCGAAGCATTATATCTGGGTTATAGACAATTCATAAATGAAACTATTATAGATAGAGGTATATACATTTAAGTAGTATCTAATATAGGTATTCCAATATTTAGATATGCTGTTACGAATATATTTTAAAACAAAAACATTTACAAATTCATGTATGGAAATCAGAAGCAACAATATTTATAAACGGTACATAAAAGTTTACTAACATGGCTTAGGAGGAATTCATTGAGAACAAGGCCAAGGTTAGGACTACCATTCAATAATAACAATGTAAGTTAAGCGGGGATATTATTACAAGAATTGAGAGCTTTAACAATTGACTGCACGAAAGAGTGAGTCTCTCAGGTATTCGATGAAGGGGCATTTGAAGAAAACATGAGGATAAGATTGATGGTCACCGCATTTACAGTTTGGAGAGACATTACTAAAATTTTGGCTAAACTTGTCGGATTTCAGGAAGAGACCACAGTTATTGATTCTTTATCAGGGAGAACTGTAAAGTAATGGCTTTCACTTTTCTCGTTGACATGTATACGTCGTTTCCCGAAACAACCCCTGTTTGATGCTTCAGGCCTGATCGGTTTGGATTTCTTACCGCCATTGTATTGGTTCTTCATTGGAGGTTTTATATAACGGATTGTTTATGTTAATAAAATGGTGACATTTCAAAGGCGCCTTATAAGGAAATTCATTTTTAAGACTGCTGTCTTCCTTTTGTGATGACTTTAACGAAAGCAATGCCTAAACAGTGTCTTCCTCTTGTGTAGGATCATTTCTGCTGCTCATGTGAACAACCATGTCTGCCTGTCCTTGTCTGCCTGAGTCTATGTTTATGATTAAATATTACTACTGTTGACTTGAACTCTATAACTGAATATTTTGTCATGTCCCAACCAAATCCAATGCCAACTTACGCGTTTAATTGTCAATTCTAATTGAGTGACCTTTCTGCATTGGAAAAAAGACACTTTTATGGTGGAAAGTTTTGGTGAAGACTAGACTCTGAAGTCAGTTGATGCCATCCTTGGCTAAGCACATACATGTATATGTGTGCACACTCCCGACATATGCGAAACATTCAGTGAACAATGAGAGAGACAAAGATGAGCTCGTGTGTGTTGTCTGATTAATTAAGTTATTTAACAAGTCTACGAACGCGCGTTCCGTCAAAGAAATTGACTAGTAATCTATCCCACATATCTAATACAAAACTATGTTTCGTAGACGCAAGGGTCTCACTAAGGATAACTGTGGATAACTCGCAAAGTATGCGTACATGTATTTATTGCGTGCTCTTGCTTTTTCGCGAGATTCTCGCATCGTCTCTAGAGAACGCATGCCTCATCTCAGCTAGCTCTTAACTCGAGAGATGGTTTATGGGCTTGGAGAAACTGACAGCACTTTATTTATTGGGACATTAGTCGGTGGTTAAACTCACCTGCAGTGACTAACACAATTATAAAACCTCGTCTCAAAGTTTCGGGTGCCCAAAATATCTTCAAGATTTGAAAATAATTAAGGGTACAACTTGGGACCAATTTCATAACCAGATGCATACTAAGGCTTGTTTATAGCCATGTCGGGTAGGGACAAGCAGACCCCTATAATGCTTCGCGTTTGTCATTGGTTAACAGTTAACAGGGAAACGATGAAAGGTATAAACCGTCAATGAATTACATGTGTGTGTGCACTCATAAATGACAGGGGTTTAAGTGGAAAACAGTAGAAACGTTAAACTTATTTGGTAAGTACTGTGTTGAATATCAGTGTTAAGAGGAAATGACAGTTTAGTGTGCATTTAATTATTTAAATCTTATATGTGCTATGGACAGAGAAACTTATAATTTGTGAAGTAGTTTTATCACTAGGAATCAATAACTAATACTGGTTTTTAGATTCACGCAAGTGAGACAATTTCTTTTTACTTAGCGAGCAGCCTCCTTGCTCTCAGTACACGATCTCGATGGTACAAGCGTTTGTTAGTTAGCATGACAAACATCATTCATTGATAACCAGTGTAACGTGACGCTGTCTCTATTCTTATCAAGGGCACGTCTATCACGACTCACACAGACCTTTGAATTCGGACAGCGTGGTCTGTGTCTGGACTGAGTAAAGAAGGCTGTATTAACACGTGCTTACATCAAAGAAGTCCTTAACACGCGTTTAAAATGACATAGTGTACATCCGCGCTACATCGAATCCAATATTGATCGGGGTATACACGGAACAAGCAGTTAAGTCCGAGGAGATCATAGATTTTCCAGGAAATCTTAAACGGGTGTACGTTCGATATGAAGAGGACGTCATGCAGCTCCTTTATATATTAGCGTCTTTCTTTGGATTTTTTCGTCAAGTTGCAACCGAATTGCATGTCTCGCGGCCACATTTGGAACTGAAGTACACGGGAAAAGGGACGACTCCTCATCTCAAGGAGATATTTCTCGGAAGATGTTGGGAATTTCAGATTATTATTCACCCGATCGCTGAGAAGTAAGCTATGTACTGGTAGTTCATTAGAAATTCAAGGTCACAAGGGAAGGGGAATTCGTAACTACACCGTCTTATTTACACGAGTAAGGGGCAGCCAGGCTGAATCAGAATACATCCCTGGTAGGTCTAGGTCATCTCATGAAATTAGGTTATCAGGAAACCAGGGTAAGTGTTTCGCAATCTAGTATTTTGTCATCAGTGACAATCGTAAATACCAGTTCACTCACAGGATATCTATTGAACGCCGTTGTTCGTCTTGGCGTAAAAACTAACCGCATCTTTGTTTTCACACGCGCGTTCTTATAGCGTGTTCCAATTGAATTTTGTTACAGAAATTATGTGGAATTCCATGACAGGCATACTGTTTGGAAACTGAAACTAACGTGCTTTGATAAGCAATTTAGTATGCCAGTTTGATGTCCATTTCAAAGTCGTATTTTGGGAGAAAAGGGTTTAAAAAAGAACCCCTGAAGCTGACTGGAACCCGGAACCTTTCCTTTCGCAGTCAGATATTCTACTGACACAATTAATCACTGTTTGAAGTTTATATTCAAAGGTCAACGACCTTGATTTCAATAAAAGTGCAGACAGGGGCGATAACTGACTGTTTGTAACAAAACCAGTTTTGTTTTGTAGCCTGGTTAAAGCTAGACTTCAATAAGTCTTCGTTTTTTTCTATTTTCCAAACAATCATTTATTGGCTCACGTGGTCATGTCTTCTCAGTAAAATTCAACAAAAAAAATCATTTTTCAAATTTCGTTTCATAGAACGCTTGAAGATGAAATCTAAAAACGGTGTTACAGTTTTCTAATTCATCAATCGTTTTCGTTTTATCATGTAAATCTCAGAAGTCCTATTTTAATAACATCCAAAATTGGGTCATTCGAAGGGCAATGCTTATCGGTCTTATGTCCATGTGAGGGTCATTAGCTATAGTTTTGTGACACGCCGTACGTGGGTCTAACCACGAAACCTATCGGTCACGAGATTTGGCCAAGTTATACCGTGCAGGAAGGCTAATAATTCTTACTTTTACCCAATGCGCTGGTTCATAACAACGTAACTACTAAAAGCGTGCTTGAAGAAGAGTGCATATATTATAGTGTTTGGAAGTTTAATGGGATTTCCCTCAACTCTATTTGGGATGTTTCGTTAAGAATATAGCCGAAATTTCGACATTTTTCAAGGATCCTGCATCAGATGAATGGAATATCGCTGATTTGTTAATTTGGCATTACGCGTAACCATGTGCTAATGAGCCTTTACCACATTCTTAGAAAAATGACACCTCTGCTGGTGGAATCGTTGCCACTATAGGGCCTGATGAATGCAAACAAAATGTTTCGTAGTTAGCACGTGACACTTTGCATGCACTATTCTAACCATGTCTTTTAGTAAAACTAAGTCTTTTGGAAAAACTGGTTAAACGTGTGTATTTTGCTCGAATTATTAACTCTTTGGGTTATTTAGAAAAATCAATTAGGTTCAAGTGAAGTTTTCTTTTTGTCATACAAACCTTTTGAATCCCCTCATTAGACAAAGTGGTGTCTGCGAGTTTTGTGCTACCAGCGGAATGAGCTGCAATGGAGACAAATGTGAAGCTCTCTTCTGTACTCTGGACAATCGCCTCAGTGTTGATGATTTCCCTTGCCCTACCTACGATGGGAAGTTGATTGCTACATCTGACCACATGCGTCACTTGGGTGTAGAACTTGACCGCAGGCTCAACTTCACAACTCAAGTTAACAGTATGATCAGCCGTGCTAACAGAGGAATCAATGCCCTTAGGGCTGCGGCTGGTCGGAAGGCGGAGGAAAGGCACCTCGTCATGCTTTATAAAGCCCTGGTCACTTCGATCTTCGACTACGCTCTCCCCATGATCAACATCAGTAAAAATCAAATCAACAGACTTGAGAGGCTCCAGAACATTGGTCTTCGCGTCATCACTGGATGTACGAGAACTACGTCAGTCACAGCATTACGTTACCTTGTCGGTATTCCCAGCATTGCAGACAGACAATCCCTTCTACAAGGTATTACTGTAGCCAAGGCTGTTCAAAGCCCCTTCCATCCATTACACAGTCAAGTGAAGACTGCACTTGACAGGTGCGTGAACTCCGTCCCTGCAACAGAAACTTATGGACTTCGTCCTAGACCTTTTCGCAATGCCTCCCACCAAAGACTTAGCAGGTGCTCGTGGACTGTCGCTGCTGTTAACGCAACCATGGGTCTCATCGGCGAACACATGATCGCGCAAGTTGCTGCTTGGCTGCCAGTACAAGAACTTGGTGAGGAACCGAATGTCATCATTGCTTTCAACAGGGAAGCTCGGGAATGGCCTCCTGGAGTAGCCCAAGCATTGTGCCGTCAGCAATGGCGTGATCTTGGCGGTATTAATGCCATCATTGTAGCAACTGATGGATCCTTCGATGGTGAAACTAATCGTGCGGGATGGGGCTATCAAATACGCTGTGCTAACAACGTCATTGCAGAAGGTAGTGGCTGCCACCATATATCCACAAGCAGTACGCGGATGGAGTTTGAGGCTATACAACGAGCCCTAACCAAGCTGTCACTCCTAGACCTGGAGAATCACACCATTATCTTTGCCACCGATTCCATGGCAGTGTTGATGAAAGTTCAATCTGGAAACCTCCCAGCCAACTGGGGTGTCTTCCGATCACGCCACCCTCATCATGTGGTGATCTGGTCTTTCGTACCTGGCCACGCCGGTGTCTTGATTAATGAGCGTGCAGATTACCTCGCTGGCTCATGCACCACCAACCAACCCCTCTACTTATATTCGGCTGACGTTAAGCTGCTGGCTCGCAAACGCAACCTCGAGCAGACTGCATCCCAGCTGGCTGAGTTCAATGATGGCAGCCGACTGCTCGAAGCCGGTATTATTTATGGCCATGCTGCGAAGAGTCACAAGAAGAGCCGTGCCCGAGTGCTGTCTAATCAAATACTTACAGGCAACGTCAGCCCTGGAGTTCTGCGCCTTCTGCTGTCACGGGGGTGGTCTGGGGAGGGGATTAATGCACCAGCATATCCCCAATGATCCTGTCCGTGACAGGTATTACAGGTATATTACAGGACAAAGTGGTGCGAGTTGTTTTTCTAATATTGCGCACGCATACATGTATCAGCTCGTGTAACGCAGATGATCGGTTGGGCTTCAATACAATTTACATCTAAACCGTTTCAGACACGAATGTCAACACCTATGGGAGCTCTTCTTCAATGCCTTTGCCTTTCAAGACCCATGTCAAGTTAGTTCAGAGAAGTACCATTCGTTCATTGAAGAAATATACGAGCCGATGCCTGAGAACAAGGTAATTAAGACGAGAAGATCCATCAGACATTATTGTGAAGGAATGAACACAAGCATTTTTAAGTTTATTTGGAATAACAAAGATGAGAGAGTGAAAAGAGATGTGTTAATTAAAACTTATTAAGAAGGGGGGAGTTAAAATGTTGAATATAATTCTTTTTAACATTGCTATAAAAATTCCATAGATAAAAAAGACTACTTACCTCTAAATTCAAAAAGATCTCGAATATATCTACACACTTTTTGGAATATTGTTCTCTGGTTGAGTCTATTATGTCGTTTCTGAGGAGAACATCATTACAAATCCAGTCAATTGCATTTGTAATGGTGTTTCACTTTGTAATGGTGTTTCACTTTGTAATGGTGTTTCACTTTGTGAATGGTAGAAAGTACATACATCAGAGTCCATCAAGTTAATTTTTTAAGAAAAAAGTTCGTTACAAGTATTCTATGTAATAGTTTAAACTGCAGTGTACAAAAATTGAAATCATAGTTAGTTTTATATAAAAATGAATATAATTTTTCCAGTCATCACTTCGAAAGTTATAACCTTCTTCTTGAAATCTTTTTGGGCAATAGGCAATTTTTTCTGGCAAACAATTTCATATACCATTTTATATATTGACGTGCAGTTTGAAGAATTACTGATATTGACAGGTATTATTGGTCCAGACCAGAAACGATACACTCTGTATATAAATGAAATGCAATTGAATTATACAATCTTCACTTCAAAAGCATTTGGCTTATAGAAGTAGTCGTGCAAAGCATTAGCTCTTTGGAATACCTCAAGCTGACTCTATTTCGTGGTGACATGTCAAACACCAGCTACATTGCTGTTCATTATGCCTATACATGGCCGTCTTTTAAAACCATTGTTTGCAGTTAAGTCATGAAAATATGGTGATAATTAAGCGGAAGTCGGTGGTTTGAAAATAGATTGTGACTTTTCTCCCAATTGTATTTCTCTTTAGTTTCAATTTGTGCCAACTGAGCCTCCTCACTAATGATCGTAACTGGTAGAGTTTTAATACGCAATACCTTTTCGTTTTCGCTCCCATTTTGGTTTAGAAAAACACTTCTGCTTAATTCCCCAACATATGATTTTCTAGACTATTCCAAAAGGTTTCCATCTGCCTCAAAGTACTAAAACTAATTCTGCAAACATCACAGATTGTTTAAAGGCATCTTAAACTCGCTTTATATCAGGAAAATCTATTCTGAATGAAGTCCTTTAACTGGCTTCAACTGGGTCTTTGGTAAGATTAGAAATTTTTTCTGAGCTTTAAACGACCTGACATGTCATTATTCCTCAAGGAGGCGCTTCTTGGACAGGACGCGGGTACGCCACCACCTTAAACAAAGTACTTATTGTTTCACAGACGATGCTGTGGTCAGGAACTTACATGCTGGTGAAGTCATACACCGAGGAAGGACGCCGCTACGTGGCGCTCGCCGATACAATGCTAGGTTACATGGTAGATGGCGCTGTTTGGTGCGGTTCTGACGAGTCTCCAGGTTACAACAGCAGGAACTGTCCCAAACCGTTCTCAGGAGAATGTGGCACCAAACAAATCGTCTATGACGAGGCCTATTGGGGAGCCGTGTCTGAAATAGTGAGTAACAGTGTTTTCCACAAACAATATACATGTATGCTGAACCGTTCTACATGTATTTTACATTGTTCAGCTTTCTGAAAACAAAAATAGAACTAGAGCTTTTAACGCAACATTAACTATACGTTCGCCTTTATTTTTAAGTTAGCCATCTTGGCAAAAGGTTTTTATAATTGAACACAATGAGACTGTTTTGTTGTTCATAACCCGCGAATAATGCAAAGACATTGTTAAATTTTCACAAGAATTTTCCACACTAAATCTTTAATTTTTCCTGAATTGTGGATTCCTGATTTTACGTCTTATATCAGCGATCAGTACATGTACTTTTGGGATACGTACATGTAGGCCTTCATTTATACGCAGATATTCTCCGTTTACTCTATAAGGTAGCCAAAACGTCATCCGGTGTTGTTACTTTGATGCTAAATGGAACTCGACGTGACGGACAGCCCGCCTTCTCCAATAAAACGTGAGTCAAATGTAAAATCTTCAACTGGGTTTCGCTATACTCACATGCTGTTCTGGCATAGCAGTTATACAACTGCAGTTGTACGTTTAATATCATCAAACTGTACTAAGAGACAATCGGAAAATTTACCAATTGCGCAACACAATTCGACTAAATTTTAAAATCTCACCCGGTGCTGTGAACTGAATCTCCAGTAAAGTCTGTTGATCCAGTGAGGCTAGTGGCGACTAGCACAAATGAATAATCAATGAAGTGTAGAAGAATGTGAGTGTTCGCCACTGTCGTCTACACGAACAGTTTAATTTCCATCTTTTTGATAATTACTTGTATCCTCGATCGTATTTCCAAGATAAACATTTTTAGATTGCCTTTAGTTCGTTGCTCTTGTTACACTATCACCAAGGTACATGTATTAAAGTGCTAAGTTGTTCTCGTTAAGTGGTTACATCAGTGGCGGACTTAGGGGGGCAAGGGGGCCATACTCCATTTGGCAGTTGGGGGTGCGAATGTCAGACGGGCAAAATCCTGCCTAATACTCTGCCTTGCCCCCACCCCCTTAAATCACAATCCTGGATCAGCCCCTGAAGATGACTAAAAATCAATTTGAATTTTAGATTCTTCAGCAAATACGAGTTGCCAAACCTGAACCCGAAACAAGTCCAGACATTGAGAGCTCTCGTAGTGCATGACGTAACTGTGGGCGAGAAGGAAACGTGTTCCACAGGCTCAATTCCTAGTCTCAAAGAGTTAGTCGAAGCAAAAGGTTTTAAATATGAATGTCTTGACGATCCAAAGTAAGTGAAGATTATGCATAAAAGCTGGTATATATGTAGGCCTATGTTGAAACGTCAGACGTAGCAAGCGCTGCACACTTCCTCAAATCCTGAAATTTCAGCGTAATCCTATAGCGCAGATCGAATATTGTGAAGTATCTTTTTATGTTTTCATTTGTCTCCTTCTGGAGAATATGTTGGTCATTGGTACGCCAGGTCTTTATCAATGAGTCACCTTACTAAGCCAATGCTTTTCAAATGAATGGACGGACAGTTTTTCCGATGCGACCATTCGAAGTAAAGAAAAATGTACATTAATGACTGCTAACATGTATTTTTTTAATTGTTTATTAGTTTAAATCCGTCGCAACAATTACGTCTTAGGAGAAAGAGTTATAAATCAACGTCACCGCTTGACTTTGCAGAGACGTAGTTCATCTGCTGTGCGTCGATGACGTAGACTCTCCAAAGTGTCAGTTTGCCAATTCACGACTTAGGAAGACACTTTACAAGTTGCCTTACGATAATCGTGTGCGCGTTCAACCTGGTCTTGGACTCGAAGGAAGTGCGACCCAGTTGTCCTCACCGTTAACCCTGCTGCTTCTTAACAACATCTTAATACTCGCTGTGAAGCTGGGAACACAGTCATTTGGAGTTATACTTGTATTACTTAAATGAAATAACATTACAATGAAACTTGGAATACAGCATGCTCTTTTTTGAAACATTCAACGGAAAAATTAAAGTGTTCTGACCTCATTTAGATTAGCAAGTGGTTAAAAAGTACTACCAACAGTATGAAAGCTAAATATATCTCCGTTATTTCAAAGAGATGCCTGCAAAACCTCCCATTACTATCGAGAATCATCCAACTTGTTAATGACTGTAGCTTCCACTGTCTCAAACGGGAGTCCGTTCAGTAACGCTAGGACCTACGCTAGGACATAGCTAAAATTTAGCCAAACTCACGTGCTCTCATTGAAAGTACACGACAACAATTCGCGTAATCTCGCGAAGTCTTGCTTTTTAGCGAGGTACGAGCGTTACTGAACGGGAGGCAGGTTAAGTTAGTAAAGCCTAAATGACACCCTTTGCTCGACGAAGTACAAATAAGAGCATTACTATATAGGGTGGTGAAAACTTTGTTCACCAAGAAAGTTACGTCATAAGTAGCTTAAACACAGTGTGACATTTATAAAAAATTCTGTATGTTGAAAATGGGGACATTGGTGTGCATATACTAAACATTTTAAACATTTAAACGTTATTTAAATATTGTCCAATGAGAGTTTATATACACGATTAAAGGAAGTTTGCATTCATCAATAGGAACTGGAACTAAAATGTGGAAACGGTGACATGTCTAACATGCGCAACAGAACAGGACATAGGCAGAGGCAAAGGCGGCATTTTGACCCACGAAACTGAATAGGACACGTGACACATGTACTGTATGTGAGAGCAGCACCAATACCCGCCCACAACCTAGTAACAGGTTTTACTGTGTGTGTATTCCCAGGGTGACGTCTGTAATTGGCTGACTGAGAGCAATAGTGGCAGAGGTCGAACAGGTCGAGGTTAATATTGTTCGCTGAGATCCGTATTGATACTGTACACCCGAGAGAAGTGTGTATCAGTTTTATCACATAACCACAGAGTTTTCCGTCTGTGGCCAAATTTATCTTGTTCTTGCCTGATTTGGTGTGCTAAAAAGTTCTACTCGCTTCAGTCGTCGTCAGGATTTATGGTTTCTACAGCGTCTGATTGCTCTGATTCCAAACAGCGACATCTGACGTCCGGGGCATGAGTAAAAAGTGATAGTTCACACTGTATTGGTCAATATCAAGCTATATAGGGCGCATGTGAGCCGAATTTATGACATTCAAAGTACATAAATATGGTGTCTCGTCTAAAATGAAGCTTTGAATTGACATGAAATTTGTAATTGTAAACATTGCTTGTCAAATCCTCCACCACATTCTTCACAGACTGATTCGCCGATTGACCTCATCAAAATCGATTATGATTGCTGCATGACGTAATAGATCTTACATTTAACATTAGTACTTATCATCAGATTTGGATTGTCAAACAACAAATAGCTTTTTGAGCAGTTACAAACGCAATGGACCGAGCAACTTGTCCTGAGTCGTCGGGGTCTTCGAGTGATCACAGAATGTTTAGTGAACCTTCGCTGCTTTCCTCGAGCGTGTCTACGTTGACTACAGGCGAGGACATCGTACCTACCCCAACGCAGTCTAGGCCGTGCAGCGCAACGTCTGGTGGCACTACCTGCTGCAACTGCGACAGAAGTGCTGTTTCAACTCCTGTCAAGACACCTGATCCGCCTGCGCCACCTAGTATCATGGTGAGTCATATCACTGAGACTACTTGCCCAAGTAGTGCTCCACTGGATCGATATATTGCCCATACCTCTTTAACACGGGTAAGCCCTTTTGTATTAAATCGGTTGCTCGAATACAGGAAATCACTACAACGAGAAATGCAAGAGTTCGCTGACATAAGATCTTCTATAAGACCAAAGAAGGCGTCGACGTTCAGCTGCAGCAGTAAAAATAATGCCATGCCACCCTCTCGTAAAGCAGCAAAACCACACGAGCGTCAGAAGACGTTTAGGACTTACAAATCTTATACTTGCACAAGTCACGAAACTAATCCTTTTAAGCCACTAAGTTACAATTCTAGAAAAACACGGCTTCGTAGCCAAAAGTGTTTATTGCCGTGGATGCTTAACAAGCAGACGATAGAAACGAGACACCCTCCGTCACCTGCCCAATGTGAAACTAAAAATTTAGTCAGCTCTGGAGCGCCACCTCACAGTCAGAAGTCGTCTGACTTTTCAGAAAATGACGACGAGGAGGATACACAAGGGTCTGAAGTAGTCATTGTGCCAATACCGTCTGCTGCGTCATCATCAAACTCATCCACAGATGAATACGCGATGGCTTCAAAACACATGCGACGAGTCTCGGAGACATGCTCTTCAACGACCTCTTTGGCTGCAACAGTTGGGTCCGAAGAACAGTGTCAGCGAGACCATGACTGTTCATCCGATGTATCGTCTTTGGGTCCCTGGTCACGCGAGTCGAGTATCCTGTCTCTGACAGGATTTTGCGGGGCTGAAGAAGTTATAACAAATCTTCCACCGTTGGAGCTGAAACGCAGCGGGGAATCTTCTGACGTGTCACTATCGGTCTGCGTCGGGTCTGATCAGAGTGCAACTCTACTCAACGTTGACTACGAACTCGAAATGATGAAGGATTGGCAAAGTCCTCCTGAAGACGACCTTACGGCTTTCATAGACTCATGTGATGACTTCTATGGTCTAACTGTTGAAGCACGCTGCAGACTGCCTCGTCAACCGTATACGCATGTATTAACTAACATTTCGCAGGAGGGGAATTCGTGGTCACGGTTCGACACACTTAATCATTTGCCGTTTGGCGATGGAGTAAAAAATAGTCGCGGAAATGAGTCATCGTTTGACTATGTTGTACCGAAGTTCTCAGTTGAGTATATGAACCTGGAAAGATGCAAGAATCTCCAAACAAGAACAAACAATATTAAAATGTTGCCACCGACAACGACTTTTGGCAACCTTGGCGATTTCACGGATGTGCAACTGTGGCCAAATACACTACTCGAAAGTCGAGGAAAATGTAAAGAATATGCGGGACGTTACGCGACAGACAAAATCCAATGCCCCTTTAAATACTACTTAGGCCCTCAGACAAACTACTCCAGAAACTCGTTTCCCCATGTGAACATGAACGCCCGGTGTTTAAGAACGCCGGTCGTCTCTACAGCAGCTTTTAGTGAGATGCGCAAGCCGCCTAAAAAGCACGTTTCTTTTCTCCAAACGCTAAGACAAAACATTCATCATCAGACATTCATTAAGTCCTTACCAAAAGCCAACCTACCCTTTTTGAATCCCGCATTTGGCGTGCGACAACCACGACAAGATTTGGTTACTGACTTTGCCATTAGACCTGTCACCAGAGGTAGAAAACATGTGCTTCCTAAGGGTCGTGTAGTTACTGTCGTTTTAAAGCTCCCTCGAGTTAACCGAAGACTAGAGGAAACTGAGAAAGAAACCTTCTCAAAGAATCTGAAAAAGTGTTTCGACAAGGACAGGGATTTAGTAATAAAACGTCATCATCGGTGAAGACGTTAGCTGCCTTTCATTCAAAAAGGAATCGGGCTTTCATTCCTGATATTTTTTAGCTTTTCATGCCTTC
Source organism: Phoronis australis (assembly GCA_002633005.1). NCBI lineage: Eukaryota > Metazoa > Phoronida > Phoronidae > Phoronis > Phoronis australis. Next base: position 78,839 of record NMRA01000082.1, read on the forward strand.
CACAAACGTTTCAATTCCAAGCAAACTGGTAGAACATTTAAATGTCGTTCCTTTTACCATGTACAATACAGGTGTATATCGATATATATGTGAATGTATTTATGCACGTGTGAGTTGAAACACAGTGATTAAGATGGTCAAGTAAGTTTGGGTGGTGAGGCCCAACCGTGTTAGTCTGTGTATGTGCGCGCGCGCGTGTGTGTCCGTGCTTGTGTGCGTGCGTGTGTGTGTGTGCGTATGTGTGCCTTGTGTTTGTGTGCCAAGACCATGAGATATGGCACGAAATACGGATTGAAATACGGAAGATCCCGTACGTATTTCATGGTTTGTGTAAGGTCTTCTGGTGGAATAACTTATTGGGTACAACTACGAATTCAATTGTTCGGATTCATCTGGACTACCATAACCATTTATTCATGGCGTCGTCAGTGAGATTCATCGATGATAGTTTACATTAGTTCAACTCGCGCGCCGATAGATGTCATAAAAGTGCTACCATTACCCGTGGCTGGTCGCTAGATGGGGGGACAGTTACCGGCATAGGCACAAATACGCGTCTCTCTGGTTCCGTACGTGCCTAACCAGCACGCAGGTACCACACAGTAGCACTCGCTTTAGCATTGGTTGATGTAACCTCGGCAGTCATTGGTTAGCTTTACATCAACGTGAAAAAATGGCGGACAATGAACGATTTTTAGCCTTGTCATGCAAGTGGTGTAGCAGCAACTATTTCGTTTCTGCAGTAACGTTTAATAGCCGCGTGCTTGAAGCACATACATGTACAATAAACACATATCTGGCCAATTTAACCAGTGTGTTATTCATACTGTATGAATACATGAAAGTGTCAAAAACAAAAGTCATCGACAGTAGAAAGATACACTCCGAAAATTTCTGGATTCATATTTCCTGAACATAAATTTTAAGCGCCGATTTTTCTGTACAACAGATCACATTTACACTTGCTTCATCAGTCATGCCAGTTTGTTTGCGTAAAGCGCTGCCTGTTGAGAATTCGAGCAGCCAATCTGAAACGCCGGTATAAAAACATTCCCGAGGAAAATTAAGTGGTACTTACGTGCTGGCTACCACCTAGCGGCACGCAGGGAACCAGCGAGAAATACTCGTTTCCGTGAACATTTTGTTGCCGTGACATACGTGAGCTGAAGTCCCATTGCATGAAACCACGTGTTTAAATCTCACCGATCGACAATGCTACAACTTGGGGACCCTCGCAAAATAGGGGCTCCATCATCTAAAGCAGTGTCCAAATTGGTGACGATGAGGAGGTGGGGCAAAGAGACTCGCTATCGCATGAATTACGGGCTCCGTCTCGTCTACAGGTGCTCGATCCCCTCAAAAGTCGTGGCGACCGTTGGAAGTGAAAATTAGGACCCAGGGGGCCTTTGACAGTTATGGGGACCGGAGGCACTGGGTTAGAAAATTTTGACGAAAGGTGAATGGTTGTAATTATTAGAATCCCCAAACTGTTTGGCTTGGGGCCTCGAGTCTCTAGTACGGCAATGCTGAGTGGGACAACTTGGAGTTTACTCATAAATTCTGGGCAACGAATAGTCACAAAGCCGCGTGATCAATACTGACCGACATAGAACATCGGAATTGAACAGTATCTAGAGACAGTGGACATACCTACGGTTAATTTACTTCGTTCCCGCCGCTTGGAGATGAAAGTGCGGACCAGTCTCCGATTGAAAGTTGCCTTCCGTCATTTTTACGGTGAATCCCGAGGCACGAGATTTGAAGAGACCAGCCGACGAATTGGAAAAGTTTACGACTTATTGCTTTCGGGTAATAGTCAACAGGAAGAAAGTCACTTAAGAACATGTAGCAAAGACTTGATCAAATCTAGGAATCAATACGTGTTGGTTCCCAGCTCAAAGTGATAAAAGCCCGCTTCAAAATATGACTTCTGCTTTCGTGAAGTTCGCTTTAGTGTGTGGGCCATTTTTAAAGTTGCATTTCGCACCTGTTACCTGTCAATATTCACGCTCTTAAACGAAGTGATTTAGTTGGGGTTTAAGAGCACCAGAACACTCATCCAATATTGAATTATTGTCGAATGAGCTAGCAACTGAAGTCACAAGCCATGCGCTATTCTTGATTCCATAGTCCAATTTTGGGTCGCTGCTTGTATCGATGTTCTTGTTCATGGTAATGGAAATGGACTTCAGTTGCCTTTAGCAATATTATGGATCCGACTCGATATGATTAACCTAATTAGGTTACCGTTTAAGCCTTCCAAACAGGGAGAAATACAGCTTTAAAGTCAAATATCTTCAAAATTACAAGTTGCAAAAAGTTTAATTTTACGCAAGACTCCTGAGGTCTTAATTCTAAGTTCAGAAAAAATATAATGAATGGACCTTGTTTGTATATAGACATGTAATTAAAACGGTCTACATCAGGGGTCTCATGGTAAAAAATCCTGTCAGGACACCAATCTCAAGAGCGAAATGATCAACATGTCATGTGCATGTAAACTATAAACTCGCTCAACATGCTGTACAAAGAAAGGATTGTTTCGCATTAGGGGCGTGAGTAAACTTTCGACGAATACGCCATAGGTGCATGATCCGTGTAACACCGTGGGCGCAGTACAAGTAAACGGAGTGAGCCACACCGCCTTCGTCTAAGTATTGTTCGTTTACGCAGTAACCAAATATCTCAGAACTTGTTGATTTTCCTTATTTTTATTGTACGCCCATACCCACATGTGCATTTTGGAACATACGCCCAATGAAAAATAAACTGACAAGATTACCATCTGCCAATTCCCGCCTAATTTCCAAGAAATTGAAAACATGGACACAATAGTCTTAAAAATAAACTGAACAACGTCGACATACGACACAAAGTTTCGACATCCAAATGACCATTTATTTTGGACTCAATCCGTTTCAAATCTTGATGTGTTCCAACAAGATATCGTCAGATGTCGCTTCGCACACTCTTGTCGAAATCGCGACAACTTACCAAGCATTCCCACTAGAATAACTAGCGGCTAGACAGAGTATCATCACATTTAAGTCCAGCGAATTTTCCACAAAATTTTTCGCCTAATGCTGATGAATAATTCCGGAAGAAGTTTGTCGTAGTTTGGCGTAGTCTAATATAGTTATATCGAAGACTGTCTAGTATATTTTAAAGAATAGAATTCTTCAGTTGATAAACGAAATCTTACAATACAAACACAGATTGTGGTTTTCGTGTAGGCGAATACATTTGTGTCAAGCCTGAATATGTTGGGAATGGCATAATTACAAGCTTTTGACAATCCAGTACATATCTTTTGAAAATGCCGGTTTTAAACAAGCCGATTGTCTTGCGCACGTATAGGCATGGCAAACCTATATTTACTCAACCAATTGAATATTTGAGATGATGGACGAAACCTTAAATTTGTTTACAAAAATATGCAGGGTATGTTCTCAGTAAATCAATGTTCATTCATTCATTATGCCTGCAATTTCATTAGATATCCCTTCAGTGTATATTAAGGTAGCAAATTCTCAAGTTAGGGCTTCAAATAAAGTGTTTCATATATTGAGTATTGTTTCAAGAATGCCATATTGCAGTCTTGGGGTTTTCGAGTAATTTTCCCTAAATTTCTTGAGATTTTATTCAGGAATTATTGGTGGTACATAAATTCTTGTGTAACACTGGAAAACTGGGAATTCCTAAAGATTCAGAGATCTTTTGGTCACCAAGACGGGAGAAATTGCTCATCAGTCTGCATATTTTTTAAGTTTCTAGTAATAAAAGGAACTCGCGAACAATGAAATGTGAAGCTCAAAGACTCCATAATTTTATTGCAGTCACGGCGAAAAGTGTGACAGACACGTGTACTAATGAGCTTACAATCTTTATATTTCTAATGTACAATTCGAGTACATGTATGAAATGGACGTATAGCGAAGCACAATGCACCCCACAGCCAAACCGCTTGTTTGTAACACGTGCCGTTGACACAACCCCAGCTTGAATACGTAACTTCATCCAACCATGTTGTGACTTTTCCTGGAATACAAAAAATAGTTTCACTTTTATGACTGCTTTTGAAGACTCGACAAAGTTAAAATATCTTTCGAAATTGTAACTGTCTCTCAACATAAGAGTTGTTTCGGAACTGTGCGATCTTAGCGTGCGAAATACTTTTTAGGGAAATTCGTTGCGTTACTTTAATCGAGATTGTGTCAGTGCTTATCTTGGGCTTACAGGTTCTGCGAAAAGTATTTGGTGACAAACATCTACTTCATTGATCCGTCTTGGTTTGATTTTGTTTTGGTTAAATTTGTCACGGAAAATACTTCAAGTTTTGAAACACCGCGAGATATTTCTTCCAGTTTCTGACGACCGCACCACGAATATGTGTTGAAGGAAAACGAATGGGCCGTTTTTGTCTTGTCTTATCGTCTCATGCGTGTTTCATCTTAGTTTGGGGTTGCACCGTCAGGGCAGCCTTGTTTTAAGAGAGTGGTTGTGCTAGGCATGCGTGGAGGATCCTACAGTCCTTCCCAGCTCTCCCTTGTGCCCACAAGGTGTCTGAGTCATGACAGAATAGATAATGTGGGAGGACCCACTTGGAAATTTGCGCCCTGCACTATCGCGGGTACCTTCGTTAAAAAGCTCATAAAAGCTTCTTTACCGCCCACTTCTACGTTTTACTTAGGGTCATGCACACTTAATTAAGAATATATTAGCGGTTTACTGGTACCACAGTACACACGCATTGATGTTAGATATTTCCTCTGCGGTCATCCAGGTTATGTCCTTCCCCACATGGGTGATTTGATGGTTAGTCAAAACTTGTTATTGCTTATTAATTGGGATAAAGTGGTCGGCAGTAAACACGTGTTGCTTCGGAAGATCCAAAAATACACAATAAAATTAAAACCAGTTTTAGAAGTCCCATGAACTTTTTCAAGTTTCACGAGATATTGATATTTGTCCATGTCGTAAACGTACCCTTTGCTTTGTTACTCTTTTTTCGATCACAGAATGAAATGGAAATAAATTTATCACAATGTACTTCGAAGAGTGCTGTAACACCTGAAGATGGTACAGTGTAGGAGTTATGACGGACCGAATCGTCATGACAATTTATGTAAGCTTGAAGTTGTTGGAAATACACGTGTGTGTTTTAGAAGGGACAAATATTTCATCACCACTTCAAAGCGGTTGTTAAAAGAAGTTAGTTGTAGCAACATTTTGAAAATTACAGCCTGGCATACGTTTACGCTCTTTACTTGAAAATGCGTTTATATAAGTTGACAACCTGTGGTGAACCACACGAAATTGCTTAATTAAACTTAAATTCAAATAAAATTGTCTTTAATTTGGAAGAAATGGTGTCATACTGGGACAGATCCATTTGATATTAAGAAAACGGCATGTAGGCCTTGTAAATAGATGTTAACACTCATTTTTTTATTCCACAGGTCATATATGTATGTTGTATACTAGCGAATGAATCAGCATCGTGTCGACGACCGATTTATTTTTTTTAAGAATAATTTAGAGGCAGGCGTTTTTTGAAATCAGCAAATAAAAACGAAAATAAACATTTACCTGCTTTTTTGGTTTCATCTTAAACAGTCATGTCCAAAGAAAATTGGCCGAGTTGTTTTACTAGTTCTAATTTTACTAAAATGTCATGGTCAAGCAAACCAACCTGTGTAGATGGACTCAAAATCAAATTCTACGGCATTTCTACTTTCAGAGAGTTTTACATTTACTGAGGCAGTTGAGAGAATGGGCAGACTTGTTGGTAAGGTAAACACATAACACATCTGACCAGGCAAACATGTTTGCCCACACAAAGTTGGGGCACGCATACATACACACACACGCACACACGCACGCTGTACACGGTGTTTCTAATATGTATTAATATTTTTTATCAAAGGATAAACACTCGTGGAATGCCGCATGCATTCCGATGAAAGTTTGTCTTTGAATCAGATTCCTGTTTGATTTCCGTCAACAGGTGTCGGGTTCCGACCAAAGCTAACGTATGTTTTTCTTGTTGCCAGCGACAAAAAAGCACACAGCAGTCGCCTGCTCCTGTCGTCTGCTTTTTGACGGATGTAAGCGAAATGTCTGTGCCAGATGTTGTCAACACTTTTGTCAAGGTAAAGGTCACTCGTTGAGGTCAAAGACGGGTAAGCTTGCAACGTTTTAATATTCAAGAAGTGATGAAAAGCTGGCATTTCCAGTGACGAGTGTATGTCAATAAATTATATGATGATTCAGTGTCGTGTTTCGAAGAACAGCTTCAAAGCAGATTAGATTCCCTAGAATTTACCAAATATCTAGAGCACCTAAGCCCACTATCTACAACACCAATCTTGTTTCAAATTGTTCGTGTAAAGTGACAATCGCTAATCCCAGTTACCTAGCCAAAACGCATGTGAACGCACTTTCTGTTTCAATTTGACATGATATGTTTTAGACTTATCCAAAGAAATTTTAATCTTTTAATGAGCTTGAGTGCGACGATTAGGACGTCGTTTTTGAACCAGTCTATTTTTTATCTTCATAATCACGTGAAATGTTTAAAAGCACAAAGCGGGGTATTGTGAACGACAAACTTGGCCACATTCAAATTACAAAACAGTTAAACGTCGGTCAAGCTGATAGGAATCACTTCTGTATTAGGACGGTGCCTACTAGAATTAGACGGGTATCAGTTATCCAATCAAAAGTTCAGCAAAAGTTTTTATAGCCCATCGGTTGGGTTTCAAAGACGAATATCGAATTGGTGACATCGACACCGGAGACAGATCCGATTGTTACAAAGTTCGTATGAGTAATTTGTCGACTTTGTCCCTAGCTGATAGCTATCATTGCTCTTCAATGAGGTCGCTTTTTTAATTTTAAGTACAAAATACATAGCCATCAACCATAACAACAATCAACTCCGCGGAAATTGTACAACACGTCGGTATCAAAAGGAAATACATGTTGCGTATCCGACGTCACCACTCGACTACTACCGGGTATTAGGCAATAGTGTTGTCTATTACAAATACGCCTGTCGTGAAATTAAACAACACCGCACCCGTTCTTAATACTTAAGGTATTTACCCATAATGCAGCAAATGTCTCAAGCACTTGTTCTACTTATTCACATGCAAATGTACCTATCACTAATTCATGATGTAATTCATCATTGTAATGCAAGCAAACTTTTATCAGGATTGAATTTTATGTTGCCATGCGGACATCAAAACACTACCACACAAGCAAATATTAGTGCTAAGTGTGATCCCCTTATTAATCAACTCACGACTGTCTGGCCTTGAGTAGGTCAGTTATGCAATGTATTTTTGTTCCTCCACTACAGGGGAGAGTTCACTTTGAGGATGGGCCTATGTGACCTGATAGCGTCGTTGCCTCGTTTCTGATTCAACATGAGATGTAGTGAAAGATTAGCAGGCTGCTGGCAACAACGGACGAAACTGTCAATTAAAACGAAACGTAACCTCATTTTGGTGACTAGCACGAATGTGTTTTGTTTTACACGTTTGCGAATGGTACGGTACAAGACAAAAGGAATTGGACAAAATATCCTGTCCCCGCAATGATGGTGGCTAGTTCTGTTAACAGCAAAAATGTGTGGTAACTAATTGCTATGGCCGAACTATTTTAGTTCCAAACTGTCTTAACCACCTTGCGCACTTTCCCTTAAACCCTCCCTCGTCAGTCGTGAAGTAAGATTGCTCTGACGACTGATGAATTCGGTTTCCGCTCTTTGGTCACGACGAGGAATTCTGGGTCATTTTGTCTCAATGCGTTCTGGATTGTACTGTAGTTGAAAAGAAATATCGATTGCTTTAAACAGTTTTAGGGAAAATGATGTCTAAAAGAAGATGGTGTGTCTTTGAAATATGCGCGGTAGATTTACAATATAAATGTTCTGGAGGAAAGTGAAATATGACGTCACGATTTTATACACGGCAGCATGATACTGTCCATCGCGCAACACGACATGCATGCCTTGGCAAACGACAATACCATAGATGACTACTGCTAGTCTGGGAGCCAGATGTGAAAAGTATTTTAGTTTGGATTTGTCCAATAGTATTTTTATAGTCATTTGTTGAGTTTCCCTTTAACCAAACGGTTCCGGCTTAGCTTTGTTGAAACGATCGCCGCAGACCTACTAGTTTTACCTTCTTTGATCGATCTTTAGGTTTTGTTCGTCTGCAACACTAGGAGGCGTGGGTCTGCTAGCGAGTCTTCGATACTCGCGAATACTCACTAGTGTACTTACCTTCCGGGGATTTCTTAAGTTTTCAGGACGACAATTAGAAAAAGAAACATTGGTCACACAAACCAAGGTTTAAAAATGTCACAGGGCTTTTAACCGCAAATGATGTATGTTATTTGCACCAGTAATTTAATACCATCAAACACCCTGCATATGAAAAAGTGGTTGTTTAGATGTAAATTTACAAAAATTGTTCCATGTCTCGCCATGCTTTCGAGAAAATGGTAAAGACCGATTATTCGGTATAAGTTTGACGTCAACTTGATCATGTTGTGAGTTAGTAAAAATTCCGTACAGGCTTTCAATTTTGTCTGTGACAATGTTCAGGTAAAGTTAGCCAGCAAAACCGATATTTTGCTTGTTTTGATTGCGCAAAGATTAACCTTTCTGAGGAAATGTTGCTAAGAACTATACCTCGAAAAAGTTTTTCCGTGATAATTAATGATTTTAACACTTGTTGTATGAGAACTTGAAATTGGGCTGCTATTAATCCTTGTCAGTATCCCAGGTTTTTAAGTGTTAAAGAATATGGAGACGACTCTCGTGACTTCTCATTTTTCGCTTGTAGTTATATTCACATATGCCATTTTCTTGGAACGTTGCTATATTTAGGTTTGACAGGCTGCTAACTTTGTTAGTGCATACAGGTGTTTTGGGAGACGCGTTCAGGCAGACACCGTAATTAAGATCGGAGCGTTACCGTGACATTACGCACCCTCGGGCTATAACCTGTCGGTGTGACGAACACACTGTAAACAGAGTGGGCGACCCTATCAGCCCGTGCAACTCTGCCTCGGGCATTGCATGTCGGGAAATTTAACTTGGCTAGAAACTGTCAATGTTTTTCTAACATTTTGGCAAGCAAACACTGTTGCATTGACGTCTTGACTTCTGTCAATCAATGCTTTCATTTGAACCCTATGTCGACGACGTCTCAATTATTCCTTTTTAAAGTATTTATCAAATTAACCTACAGAAGGTGTTGTCGAAAAAAGTTATGCCTATGCTGTGTGGACTCCTGTCGGATGCTGTTTGCACTAATTCTGAGGCCAACACGGTACACATAGACGCTTTATAAGTGGTACTACGTTCTAATCTAACTTCAGACAAAAATATAAGTAATTTTAAAGTGAGTGTAGATCCACCTTCTGTCACTTGCTGATTTAGACCACATGCCGCCATGAAATTGGTGTCAGGTTGTTCCTCAGTCGAAATGTGTGTGAGGTTTCTGGACTCGGAAAAAATGACAGCCATTAATGTGGACCAGGCTCTGCAATCTGACTTGCCACGGTGGGCTATTTTATTAGCCGAGCATAATCTCGGGGAACAATGAAAAGTCAGATCTTTGCGAAGTTCAAGTTGTCTAAATCAAAATTTAGTTCAAATTATTGGACGGAACGCAGATTCATAGCTGCTTTAAGGTAGCTTGCATCGAGAGTGCACGATCATGTTTGGGCCATTTACAAGAAAACGCCGGCAGAAGTTATGCAGTGCACATGCAAACGGAAGCGTACTTTCTGAAATTGCTTTATGAGTGATTGTACGCCCAAAGGACAGTTTCGTGCAGTATGAGTGATTGTACGCTCAAAGGACAGTCTCGTGCAATAATGAACTNAGATCCACCTTCTGTCACTTGCTGATTTAGACCACATGCCGCCATGAAATTGGTGTCAGGTTGTTCCTCAGTCGAAATGTGTGTGAGGTTTCTGGACTCGGAAAAAATGACAGCCATTAATGTGGACCAGGCTCTGCAATCTGACTTGCCACGGTGGGCTATTTTATTAGCCGAGCATAATCTCGGGGAACAATGAAAAGTCAGATCTTTGCGAAGATCAAGTTGTCTAAATCAAAATTTAGTTCAAATTATTGGACGGAACGCAGATTCATAGCTGCTTTAAGGTAGCTTGCATCGAGAGTGCACGATCGTGTTTGGGCCATTTACAAGAAAACGGCAGAAGTTATGCAGTGCACATGCAAACGGTGGCGTACTTTCTGAAATTGCTTTATGAGTGATTGTACGCCCAAAGGACAGTTTCGTGCAGTATGAGTGATTGTACGCTCAAAGGACAGTCTCGTGCAATAATCAACTGTGGGTTCTTCCCGAGCCTAGAAGTATTTGCTCGAGTCATGAACTAGCCAACCAGTTTTATTGCGGTTAGAGATCCAAGTCACATGGCGGCGTTATAGTCCCCAAAATGAACAACAACTCGTGCCACATCGGGCACCAAATTTCTCGTCGAACGTAATCATTGTCTGCTCACGGGCGAACTTTAGTCACGTGGCCAATAATTGTCCAGTTCCAAAGTCCCGCGACATACCCAGATATTGTTCTCCACCGAGACAAAAATATTCTCACTAGTTACATTTGTCCGAGGGTATATGCAAGGCTACGAAAATACACGAGGTGTCCCGGATGCATGTGCCACTACAAGATCGTCACATGACATAAGACTCACATTCCCTGTACATTACTGTATCCCTCATGATACTTTAGTTCACTGAAATGTAAAAGATCGGATGTCCCTGAATACGGCCTCATTATAAGTCAAAATGGCGACTGAACGAAAGAAGGAATACAATAAGGCTGGCACTTCCAAGCGATATTTTTAGATGAAACTTGCAAAACGAAATATCCGAAGCCATAGTGTACCCATTCAGTATGGGGTGGCCACTACTGTGGGATACAGCAACTGTCTTCTTATACATATAGTCTAAACGTGGGACTGGCATGCCAGTGTCCCCTCCCTTTCAGAGCGTTTGATGACTTTTGCAGTTTTGTTTATAAATGTTTATCACGTCTGATTTTTTTTTTTCACACAAGAGCATGATAACATTTCCGTCTTATACAAGGATAACAGAGTGAGACAACTCTCTTGAAAACTTGTGAGGTATTTTTAGTTTAAATGATGACACTGCTCAAAGTGACAGCACCCGCGTCATCAGCCAAAACGAGGAATAGAACCCGCAATTCACGAAGAATAACAATAACCTCAGCAACCTTCACCATTAATACTTGAGTACACAATACTGGGAGGAGAGTATCAAACCAAGGACATGCTTCAAGAAAACATGACTTAATGATCAAGTCTGAATTTTGGTCTGACGCTAAACACAACTTTTTCTGAAGACGACTAATCATACCTCACTTTAGCATAAATGCAGTCTCTGAAAGTGTAACCATAACTTCTTGTTACTAAGATAACTTGTGTTGTTCATTTTCAGGTTTTGAAGTGATAATAATTTCATTACTAACCTTCCTTAAGTAACTGCTAAGTGGAAACTTAACCTTAAGGCAATTTGCATCAAATAGACTCCTGAAAAGTCGAACCGGGAAATGGCATGTAAAACGCGTTAATTGTTGCGATGGCAGGTTTCACACAAAAAGAGAATTGCGCCTCCTAATGCTTTAAAGTAAGCTTACGTAAGGTGACGTTAAAGCATTGAAAAAACAAATTCAGTTTGTCCGGCGATATTTGGAGTAACCCAAGCAGCGTTTATAATTAAGCATAGACTTGTGGTATGCGACGCGTTAAGTTTGTTGACGGTTGAACACTTAGGTTGTAGGTTCTCGTCGACAAGTCTGCGTGTTTAAAGAAATTTCATCTCAGTAAAGGTATGTGTTTTTTGAAAGAAAAAAGACCCTAGGGTTTGACTCTTGACTTATTACGAATCTAATAATTAATTAATTACTTAAGTTTAGAAATAAACAAAGGTATTTTATTAGCAAAACAACGGCATCAAAAACTTGATCAAATGTCAAAATATTCCATGACGAAATCTCAAAAACGACGTTTGAGTTTTATAAATTGTTATTTTATTTTTCTTTTGTCCAGCGATTTAGTTTTTTCATGGTGGAAATTGTGGCAGTCTCGTTTTGATTTGCCCCTCAAGTGGAACATTTAAAAACCAATTCCTAACAGCGTAATGCACAGCACTGCATAGGACTGTACCTTTATTTGAAACCCATGGAACATTTCTGAGAAATGATGTTTCGAAGACGAATTTGGACATTACATGTATTCTCAGGGTCCTACATAAATACCGTGTGTGAACTACATACATGGGAGGACAAAAACTTCAGTTCACGGTAACTCATAGGGAATGAACTGAATTGGACATCAGTTGATGTCGTTAACGGAGTAAATAAATATGGTCAGATAAACGACCTGACAAGTAAAGATCACTGTATTTGGGAGTAGTAACATTCTTATTGCAAAATTGTTTGAGTAAACCTGAGTGTAGTAGCCTACAATGGCGGGGATGGCGAAACTTATAACCAAAAACAGTTCTCAATGAACAGTGAGATGAGAATGACCTAATTATCACAATCGTTGATTGAACTATTGATTCTGGACCAACTGAGCGAGAAAGCAGAACGAGGCCGTGAGTGTGTGAAAGGTGGTTCGCTTTCTGAGAATGAAGAAGACAGTGTGCTACAACACGAACACCACTATGTCCTACGTAGTGTAGAAATATCCTCAGCTATGATGAACGGGATGGGCGAATGCTTGTCGCTGCTATTCATGTAAAGTAGTTCCGATTTACTTTCACTGAAAACTGTTCCCTGTGTCTTGATTGCATTTTGGGAAGTGGACCTCTTCTTGGCATGCTAAATTTCACAGCGTTAGCACATTATCAGTAATATTCACAATATGGGCAATATCAACAAGTGGCCATGAATGAGGTATTTCATGCAAGCGTTCGGCCTTTTTAACTCGATGACACTTTTATGGGTTTAGCTATTTTTAAATCCATAAATACGTGAAACAAATCCCGTACGCTGTTTATAATTAGGTTGCATTTGCAATTTCACTTGAAACTTGCCAGACCATGTCGTTGGTAAATATTAACAGAGACTCGGATCGTTTCTAGGACGCGAGGCCTCACACCCTGTTTAGGTAACTGCGTACGTTTTAACCAAGTACATGTATGTAACTATATTAGCTGTTACTGACGCTTGTCATCTCGATCACTCTCTCTGGTACGTTTTTCTGTCTCTTTAGATTTTTACAACTGTACGCCGCGCACATCATCCGGAACAAATCGAGTGTTTTCGTAACCGCAAATCTCCCCTCGGAGGTGAACGGTATCTACGTACAAACTTCAGACATACGTTCAAGCATCCTCCAGTTTGAAAGTCACATGACTGGAGTCATCACACGTGTAGAGGGAAAATGCGAGGTTTCGAAAATACTCTAAGCGTTTCACACCGGTGTGCGTTCAGTTGTGCGGTGCGGCTGAGTACGTCAGTATTGCGTACTCATGAAAACAATGTTGTTGTGCGCATTTTACGCTAGGATTACAAATACATGTACATGTAAGTTGGCGAAGACGGTAGCACACTCTGGCGTAGACGTGGCGTACAGCTGCTACGTGTTGCCTAAACTTGCGAAAAAGTACACAATTTCTGCGTTCAGAATTATAGCAGAAACAAACAAACATGCTTAACTTTCAAAATTTTGCGTGGTCTTTTACGTCCCTCTGACTATTGCCACGTAACCCCTCCAGCATAGACACAGCGTAGTGCAATGTGAACTAGACGTACTCATAACGCACCACTATAGTATCCCTACGCAAGCCTAGTGCGCAACCTCTTGGCTATAAATCAGATATTTTAGGATCGGCCCATAACTATCTATATTTTTCTAATTTCAGGATCATTTTAGCATGCTAAGTGATTAAATTCTTTTGTATTTCCGGCGCCGTAAGACCATTAAGCACGTATAGCAGGTGTGAAATGAAGAATAGCGTTTGTCGTTTCTTTTTATTGCAAGTTCTCAAGTTACTATTGCTCTAAGCTAAGATTCCTTACATTTGATGATCTAACACGCGTAGAATTTAAATGTTTATATAAAAGCAAATTCCCCTGTGCGCGCTCTTTTTCGCAATTTACGACTTCCGAAGCCATGTTTGCTTTACAGCGGCCAGCAAAACTTGCCAAGGCAGAAACAAAATCTTCAATTACACTCACCCTAATGTAAACTGACGTGGTTCTTTTAAGTTTTTCTAAGCAAAGCGTGAAGTCTAAACTAAAAACCCAGATTCGAGAGTAGCCTGCCAGATACTTATATGCTCAAACCGCACCAAGCACCGAATTTTACGTACGAACCATTTGGTTTGAGAACGAAAATGCGAATGAGTCGATGTTCATGCGCATGCCTCGATGTCCGAGCCCATTGTTTGAGTGGTTTACTTTTGTGCATATGCATTTTCGGGTTGTATGCATGTTTTTTTGCTCTTGCCCATACTGCACTTCGAACATATGCTTCGACGGCTCGTGCGGATGATTCGAGGTTTGTATGTACCGTTACGCGATGCCTTTGTGATTGAACTTGCAGAAAAGTACTGCACAAAGTTAACACGTTTAAGAGGAGGAATCAACAATTGGTCAGACTACAAAGCCAAATGGCCGGTAATCAAACTTGTTGTCCGGACTTCAAAACGCGATCGCTTCACCTAAAGAACTAGTTGGCTGGACCCAAAACACGATGGCCGGTGCTTTTAACAGTAAGCCGGTGATCAAACACGACGGTTGGACTTCCTAAGAGGCTCACTTTGAATGTCTCGAAGGATTCAAGTGACATCTAGTGTCTACTTTCCGTACACATTCGTTTAGCTTTGTTCAAAATCGGCGATTTGTTCAACAAATTGTGTTTGCCCACCGGACAACCTGTTTTAGGTCTGGCCCATAGGCGGATTTAGAAGGAGGACAAGGGACCCATGCTCACCAAAATTCTCCCATGTTCCATTTGCCAGTTCGAGGAGCGAATGTCTGACGGGCAAAATCCTGGTTAATACTCTGCCCTGCCCCCCACCCCTAACTCGAAATCCTGGATCCGCCCTTTCGGTCTACCAGGGTTTTGGGTGCGACCATCTGGTTTTGAGGTACCGGACATCGCGTTTCAAGTTCAACCACCAAGTTAGAACACCGGCCATTGGGTTTGAATTCCCGAGCCAAGTTGATTTAATTTTCGATCAATTGTTGGTCCCCCTTGCAATTTGAAAGAAGCTTCAACTCAGTCGCGACGGCTTATTTGAAATTGTGTGAGAAATATATGCAGAAACACGTACACGTCTTTGTTGACGTCACGCAATAGTTCCCCTTCCTGCACTGCTCATCTTTCAACATGTCAGATGGTAATAAATAAAGAAAATCGTCAGCAGCAACGCTCATTTACATCATCCTCATATTATACTTCGTTCTAATCGTCGTCACCGTCCTCGTTGTCGTCACTGTTGTCAGGTCGTCTTCATTAACGTTGTCAATGTCGTTGTCTTTATTTATTCGTGATCTTTTCTGTAACTCAATCATATGATCGCCATTTTGTTCAAAGATAACACTACAGACCATGGGGAGTCGTTGAAAAAATGCATGTAATCAAGATTTCTAATTTCAAATGAACTCGTCAGTTTTGCGGTCAAAATTTACCTGATAAAAACGTGATAGCGAAAAATGTCTACAGTGCACGCTAAAAATAACTTATCTCTGTCAGCGTAGCCAAAAATATAAAATATGGCTTTATGGTCGAACACGTCGTAAAGTCGCAGCCTATTTTTGACGCACTGATAAAAGCGTATTGTGGCGACTGACTCCAACTTTTAGAAACTTATCTTGATTTACCTTTGGAACTGTGAGAAAACGTTAACACAGGCTTAACTCATGCCTGAATAAGGTATTGATGCTTTAATTGTTGAATTTAGATGGTACAAACATTCCNTGGTGGGGGTGGTGGTGGTGGGTGGTGGCTGTGGTGAATCGTTAGTGGTGATGATGGTGATTGTGGTTGGGAAGGCATAGCTACATTTTGCCTATATTTCTTACAACCGGGAAAATGAATCCTCAGAAAAATATGTCACATGTAGAGAAAGACACGTGTTTCCCTTTTAGATACTAACCAAGATTCCTCAAGAGAGAAACAGCGTCGCTGGGGCTATATACAGCTGTAGTAACATCCGGGGACAGATAAAGTTGCATGCCTGTAAAACAAGATACAAGGTCATTTGTATAGGTGCCCGTTAGTAAATAGAAACGGAATTCGAAGTAATCTAAAAAGTGCGGAGTCAATTGCAAATAATGATTTTTAATGATGTTTAATTGATTAAATCCATTCGAACGCTGTTTCGTGTATTGAAACCACTGGGGAACGAACTCATTCATAAATCCAAGACAGCGTGATTGATCCAGTCTGAAGAAAGCATCTCTCTGTGTCCCAAATGATAGCATAAGCAACGTTAGTTGGAGAAACCTCAGCATTGTTATTCAATGCATTTTGGTTTTACAGTGTAGATTACTGTTCAATATTCGACTTGGGTGTCTCTCATGGCGCTGTGTCAAGCAGCCCCCACCCACCCACCAAAAATATAGTCAAGTATCACCGAGGCTAAACAAAGATAGTGCGGAGACGCCGGTAAAAGGGCTTTCTAGTTGATTTTTTGTTCAGCCATTTAAGGGCAGGGTTGTTTATTACGCATAAAGGAATATGCACTGTCTTTATGTTTGTTGCACTGCGTACCACTTTGGATCCGCCGCTGTGTAGACCAACCAATTACTTCCGATTTTGCACGTGTTCCCCGCTTAGTAACGACAATGCCATCCACCCGAATGACCCCATCAGGGATGAGCTTGACATCCTATTCTTTCGTTTAGCAAAAAAAATATCAAATCGCGTTTTTTGTATACATGAGACACAAAAACATTGTAATGAGTAACGTTAACTAAACGTTTAAGTCGTTGTTAGGTAAATATTTGTGCATAGTTGCGCTGAACAGTCTAATACAAAACCTGGCGGTTCCACCTCCAAGTGAAAACGAACTCCAAACTCGGCTATAAACTCCCGCCCGGTGATCCCTTTTTAGCATGAACATAAACAAAAATAACCGCAACAAATAAAAGCAGAAATTAACGTTTACGACCACCTATAGTTCCGCTGTCGTAAACTATTACTTGATCAGCGTGTAAGAATTCAGGTGTACGGGCTTTTAGCTAAAATTCGGCGACCGAGTAGAACGAGGGCTCCAGGAATTCGTTAAATCTTTTTTGTTGTTCGTGTGTTGTGGTCTGTGAAAGCCCTTCACGAGATCTGATTACACGGGTGCACAACTCCAGACATTGGAATAATTGCTGGATTATTGCGAAGTAATTGCAAGGAAAGACTGTTTTGTTGTCGACAAACAATCACCAGACGGGTTCTTTACGGTGTGGAATTTCAAAAAAAATAGAATCTGACTCCATGATGTGCAGACATACGCTTTGACTACAAAGGAGAAATTAATATAAATATGAATCTGATACAAAAATGAGAAGACTCGATACATTTGATTTTCTTTCGTGCCGATGAAAGTTTGGAAAAACGATTCTGTTTAGTGTTTGACTACTGTACATACATGCAAATGGAACAATGCAGTTAAACATTGATTTGAGGTCAATTCGCCTGTCACTACAAAGAACTGAGGTTTTTTCCATCGCGCATGTCAAAATTATGAGGCGCCAGCACGTGCCTTCCGACAACCTTACCCGCTATACTGTGTACAGCATACATACATGCAGACATGTAGAATTTGTAAAACAATAGTTCGGTATTGACTTAAAGTCAATATCACCTGTGTGCATTCTTACCGCGACGCCCGTTTGTGTAAAACTACTCAACGTTTTGTCTTAATCATATAAGGGCGAACCCAGACCGTAAAACGGGGGTATTAGCACCTATATCTGTTTCCTATCACGTTCCCCAAGTTGCTCTGGCGTGAAAATATCCTTGAACACAGACCAACAGAATTCTACCAAGACCACTGTTTGTTGGACACGAAACAATAAGATTTCCATGCAGTCAATAGGTTTAGAATGGCCATCGGGACCTGTTGAAATAGTTGATAACGCTTTAGGAATGTTTCCAGTCCCTGAATCTGTGCAGTTCGCACGGCGTATCCTGTTCAAGTGACATTAATTCGTTTTTCAGACCTGCATTTATCATTCAAGTCTGCAGGGAGCTGTAGTAGATTCTCAGACAACAACTGTTCTCAAGTGCTCACAGATGCGTGCCGACTACTAGTTTTAAATCTACCACGTGGGTGGCATAAATTTATCCAAAATACCACAGTATTAATAAGTTTTCAATCACAAGACGGCCAGTCCTGATGACGACCTTTGACCTTTTATAACACCGCGCTTGGTAGATCAAGCTTTTTCGAGAAAAGAGAGATCATAGACGTGGCTGGAATTTGCTGTTTGGGGAAACCATGAAACAGATTTGACCAAATTTCGTCAACCTACGTCATAATACACCGAAAACCCATTTCTTAAAACGTTGCACACAAGCGGACTTAACGACCAAAATATTGTAGAGGCCGCGCGAGCAATTTTCCTTTTAGAATAATGTTTAACCCTCCATGCAAAATGTTAGGTCCGATAGTAGTTCCTTCAGGTTGACAAAACTCATCTTTTGAGCTTACTATTTGGACGAAGAATGGCAATGATTTAATCAAATGTCAACCTGCGTCAATTTTATTCTTACAAGATTTGCTTATAATTTGCAAAAATTATATATGAATCATGGACCCGTTCTAAGAAACTGACTTCAGTTCATTTTTGGCTTAAGCCTAAGATTTGTCACAACTTTCAAAATTTCCACATCTTGTAAGTTTGTGGAACTAAAGACAAAACTTAAGTCAAAAACTCAAGTCAAAGTTAAGATCACTATCTTGGAACGGACTTAATTAACTAAAATTTAAGATTTGTCTTAGCTAAGTTAGTTTTCATGGAACGGAACCCTGGTCTAAAACGGCCGTCCATTTTAGAGGACGTATAAGCATGTAAATAGGAAAGAGGTGAACCTTTTGATGTTTTGTGATGTGCGAGTTAAGTTCCAAATCTTTCTTCAAAATACATATTGTTGTGCGAGAAATACGTGTAGTTCGGTGCTTCTAGAGGGCATGCGCACAAAATGGCCGGGCGCAGGCACTCAGCAATGGGGTACCCGCCAAAAACTCAGAATTTGTGCACGTTAAAGTGAATTACAGTGCAATAATGGAATACATGTTACTCATTCAGTTTTGGCATAATGCAAATCAAAAATAAATCAATTTCTGGATTTACTGTAAACTAATGATAACGTAGCGTTCCCACACTTCAGCTTCAGACGATCTGTAGAAGTCTCCGAGATGGGCACGCTACGTTGTCATTAGTTTACAGTAAGTCTAGAAATTGATTTGCATGAATTACACTGTGCATTCTGTGGGGCACCTATATTTTGAAAAAATGAAAGAAGTCCTCGTTTACGGCTGTCAGTAGTTTGAGCATGTCTTAAAAACTGTCAAAAATCACGTCTAACGGTCTAATCTACACAGCTGATGTCACACTCAGGTTTCATGAATAGTGATGTCCCAATAATGATCTTCAAAAGAAATACCTTTTTCATTTTTCCCATTATCAGCATTGCTCGCTCGCAGGTGTCTTCAAGCTTTCTAATATTTCATTCTTCTGATCCTCTTAATCTTCTGATATGTTTTTTACACCCACCCGTACATTTAATCTTGGTTGTTGGGATCGATTGTCTTGATGCTAATACGGTCATTGAAAGTGCTGTGTGATTTCACTGGGCATGTGGAAATTACATGTATATTTGCTCCCTGTGTGAATGGTTGACACACTGTTTTGCTTTGTTTAGCCTAATTTATCTCTCTTCTAAACATTGTCGCTACGCCATCTGCAGTGTTTTTCACGTGATTTCCTTTGGAAGCTGTGCTGCTAAACATTTCTTCTTCTTGGCTCGAGCTATTCATAATTTTGTCCTTTTACACACATGCACTTTTACGCGCGCACACCGAGTTAGTCCCATCGCTAAATAACTTCCCCAGGAAGATAATGGATTAAACTAACACTGGGCGAGGCAAAGGAAGTTCGAATTTCAAAAAATTTTACATTTTCGCTTCAAATTTTAAAATTAACTTTAACTGGATCGCCGAGTAGATACAACGGTGACGGGTGAGAATTGACGCTTGTATTTATTCAACCAATTGCGTGTCATACGGCCAGCTCGCCGGCTGCATGCTGCTTGAATTTTCGGTTAATGTATAACAAGATATCGAATCAAGTGGTAATGAAATAACGACGGGAAACATCCAAAGAATTGAGACGCTCTGTCCTGAATTATCAAGTCGTGAGCGAGGAGTTTACACCACGGATCCGAAGCGGGAATTGGAACGACACTCGCTTTTAATAGAAACTGGGTTAAGCGAAGACCGACGTCTGTGCACACAAACGTTGCCGAGTCGGAAATACCAAATTAGTCAGGTTTCTTTACAAGTTAAACGTGAAATTAAATTTGTTTGAGTTCGACCGCAAGAAAGATTATGCCTGCAAACGTCGTTTCAATCAAATATAATTCATAATTGGATGAAGTGAATAATTTACAATAAGGCCTTATTTCGATGACCGCTGCATTAAGAAAACACCACAGTACGCTGTACGTGTACCAAGTCCCTATACTGTCAAGACAAAATTATTTCCTTTTTTCGATGAACTTCCCTTTCCTCAGATTCAAGGAGTCCCATTAGTTTCAGTACGCTCGCCAATTAGATAATTGCTAGAATGTTATCGATAATCTAATATGAGAGGAATGCTATATTTAATATCATATTTTTACCGTTGATAATAATACCACAGTCACGACTATCCATGAACACTAATGATAATTAATTACGCATCAGGTTGTAGTTGAACGTTGTCCATTGCCATGCTTTTGTAAATTGGAAACATTCACTATAGGATTATCAAATTTTCTAGGTTATGGCTGATTTGAAGTGGTGACGAATTAATGTGGACGCGTCCCGAAAGGCAAATAGTGTTATGATATGGAAATGGAGTACCAAGAAACGTCAGTGACTGGAATTGGAGTACCAAGAAATGGCAGTGACTGAAATCGTGCATTCGAAAGTGCAAGGTCTCCATGAAGGCGCCGGCTGTAACATATTGGCTTCAACAGTACATACGGGTACTTTGATAGGCGTGAGTAGGAAAACATCGCCTGGAGTCAACCGAATTTTTCAATGACGGAAATTGAGAACAAATTTTGCTAATACAGGACAATCTCCGACATAGAGTGAAATAGGGAAACGATTACAATTCTAGTAAATTTGGGTAATTCCGTGTTCCTTTAACAACTAGGTTGGCCTTTTCCCCTCCGGGATGCGCCTTTCTCAAATTTTGAAAGGGCGGCGACATGTCGAAGGTATGCTTTGAGGTATTCTAATGACTCCCAGTCTCAACCGTTTCTCGGTGTTCATTCAGGTTTTTAACGCGAGTACGAGGTTTGACTTTGATCGTCTCAAGAATTTTGACCCTGAGATCACTTGCTATCGGTAACAATCGACAAGTTGTGATCGTTACGGGCTATTGAGGCAAGTTCGGTGGCATCTGCTCAAACTATTTATCAACGTAAATGGGCGCAAAAAAGCACAGATCAGCATTACGACTCCGAAATGAGACCATTACCAGGTTAAACCTTTGGTCTTGTACTGTTGCTTAGTGAGAACAATTTGTCCAAACCTAGTTGGCGAGTCGCATTTCCAATATCTAGTTTCAGGCTTGAGTTACAAATCAGCCTTGGTAACCGTTGCCCAATATTGGCTAAGCAAGACTAATATTTGCCAGTATTAAATTATTATTTACTCGTGTGTTTTTCGGAATAATGGTTCTTAGAAGCAGTCATTCAAGCTTGGTCTTTTTACGATGTATACAAATAACATGAAGGAGCTTTATCGTGATGATAGTTTTCAGCCTGAGAATTAAAGCTGTCGTGTACTGAATTATGCGGCGGCCGCCAGGGAATAAAATATTTTTCTTCACTTCAACGTGGCATTATTGGGCTTCCGTAGCCATGAATCTGGCTTCTGACAGATGAGCAAACTACGAGCGAAGCACGTGCTCACAGTACTGAGCTTCCGCGAGATTATCGCCTCCAAGGAACGCACGCCTGGTTTCAGATATAATGTAAATTCTGGGACTTTGACTAACTGGCAAAGTAGTTCGGTACGATTGTTGTAATCGGACACGAACTCTTAATTTTGACATTTTTAAATTAGTTCTAGTGTAATACGAAATCAAGATAATTGTCTATTTTTCTGAGGTAGTTTATTTTATTTTACGCTTAATCCAAAAGTTTCGCTTTCGGCAACTTGTGTAAAAGTTCGATATTTCGAATAACAAGATCGAAATTTGGAGCTCAGACTTGAACTTATAGCTCTGAACTAAAGTATGCTTGAGTAGAGAATTATAGACACTTATCTTGAGTTCGCGCAAAAGTAGAACGGAAATGTCAAAAATCACTTTGTTTCCAATTACAAACAAGACAAATGATCAAAATCGGCAACGAAACCTGTTTTCACGCTAAGCCACACAGGGTGTCAAATCTCCAAATATTATACAGTACTCTAAAACAATTTTCTACAACGTTTCTCGTGTTCCTATCAACTAAAAGGATTATGTTAAGCTTTCAGTTTCACACAAAATTGGAAATAATCGAGAGGGAATTCTGTTTATGCCTTGTAATAGTGATGAAATTATCATTAGGTAAAATTCACAAACTGAACAATCGACATTTGCCGCTACGCGGAGTGATTGTCTTATTCAACAAGTAGTTCGCTAATTGCACACTAAGAATCAACTTCCGCCTTACCTTTGCGGCAAGCCGAGGCCTCCCCGCGGTCAAATAGAAACTTAATGCGCATAGGTTAAATAGTTTTGGTTTGCGGTGTAGATTCCAGTAGCTCTAATTATCCGTTTGATTGACTGTATGAATAGCCGTATTGCCTTGCATAGCAACCCGTGAATCACATGAGGTTAAAGTATTTGAATATTTTAATTAAAAATATATTCAAGTTAGTCTAGCAAGTCATGCTGTTCACTTGTGTACGTACACATGTACACTGTATACGGTAGTGGAAGGTCTAACTTTGAACGTGTGTTTAGAAGTTGCTTCCTGCCACACGAAATTGAAATGTCTAACTTCCAAACATCTTTTGTTTGACGACAGTGTATCGGTAGGAAAAAAAGATGAACTGGAAAAAAATTACGTAAAGCTCTGAGGTCGGAAAAATGACGTGTAGATACAAGAAAATTATTAAATTACCTTTGTCGCCTGTGAACTTTATTGAATCTACCATCACCTCCATAGTGATTAAAACAGTGATTCGTTGTTTCTCGCATCGTGACACCTTCCTGAGGAGTAGAAGTCTGTCAATACATGCGCGCACCCAGCCTAAAAATGGGGGGCTCGAATTTTTGAAAATGTGGATATTTTACCAAGATTCATTGGGAACTTTCAGATCTATGGATTGCGCATGCGCCGAATTTTGGTACTTCCTGCCTTTGTAGTGAACTTTCGTCTCGTTTTCTACTTTTTTCAGAGTTTTTGTTTCTCTGAGACGGACCTTTTTGTCCACTTCGCCAAATTGGAGGGGTCGTTTGACTGAGACCCCCGAAGCTCCCCCCGGGTGCGCGCATGGGTCAATCAAACCAGAGTCGACCGTGGTTTGACTTAAAAACTATTCATTGTCAAATAGCAAAGAACAATGCTAATGTTCGTAACATTATTCATACGTGAGTGCGTTGTGATATCTGCTTGATCACCCTAAGAAAAAATGTAAGCTAGTACCATTCATTCTACGTGAATTCGCCTGCCTTGCCATTGCCAACGCAGAGTGGAAAAAAAGACAGTATATAACTACTTGCAATATACCACCGTGATGCATGAATAATTGTTGCGTGGATACTTTTTCCAAACATGTGGCCCCTTAGGCGCGGATCCAGAAGAGAGTCTAGGGGATCACTTCTGTACTACTGAAATCGAGGAATATGATCTTCGATCCGCGTCTTGGTGTGCTATAATGGCACGCGCTTTCTCATGATGGAAATGGTGTCAACAAAAACGTCTACGCGCAGAGTAAACATATCGACAAAAATGTCATTGTTTTGTGTGTTTTGTTGTGCATTTCTCATACTACACATAGCGAGACGACGTTGGTTTACTTTACTACGTTTCCCCAGCGTGTAACGAGCAAATATATCAAAGGTATTTTACATTCTTGATGTTTGTCCACGATCTCGCGTTTGATCGCAGAAATTAGTTCGATCATTTGTCAAACTGTTCGTTGATATTAAGAGCATTCGTGTTGATTGAGCGTTAAGAAGAGACTGACTGTGTAATCTGTCACGCGTTATGCAGCACGAGAGTGTGCAGTCCATACCCGTGCAAATGTACATGCACGGCTGAATGTATATGTACTCGGAAGATGGGGTGATGATTTTGCGGCTACAAAACATCAACTTGTTTTTTCACTTACTTGCACAATTATTTTTGTGATTTAAATGAAACTTCTGCCTTCACATCCTGTATTTTGGGGCTTACATCAAATTGCCACAGACAAGTAGCGTAAAGCGACAAATAACATAATTCGGCATCTACTGTTTCAAATGTAAAAGGGTGTAACATGTTTTAGGGGTCAAAATGAAGGTCAGGTCATATTTTGCTTCTATTGCAAAAGTGTATCTTATTCATAGTGAAAGATTTGAAATTTTTAAACCAACTGGTCAAAAACTATAGTTATAGGAGATTGACAAGTATTGCGCTGACGTTGGGTCGAAGTGAAGTCTTCGAGCAAGAATACATGTTGTAGTCGACAGGTTAAATTCATTTTTGCAAATTTCACTGACGATTTCCAGTCGTCAATGAAAATCAAAATGTCCGTCGGTTACCAAGCACGCGAACTGGACGAATTTACGTATTATTTCTGCCCCAAGTTGTTCTAGCATCTTCGGTTTAATGACCCACTTGGTACTCACAATTTGCGCTGAATACCCTCGGAAACGGATGAGTTGGCGGTCATTCAACGAATGGCAAAATAAAAACAAAAACAAAACANGTCAGGTCATATTTTGCTTCTATTGCAAAAGTGTATCTTATTCATAGTGAAAGATTTGAAATTTTTAAACCAACTGGTCAAAAACTATAGTTATAGGAGATTGACAAGTATTGCGCTGACGTTGGGTCGAAGTGAAGTCTTCGAGCAAGAATACATGTTGTAGTCGACAGGTTAAATTCATTTTTGCAAATTTCACTGACGATTTCCAGTCGTCAATGAAAATCAAAATGTCCGTCGGTTACCAAGCACGCGAACTGGACGAATTTACGTATTATTTCTGCCCCAAGTCGTTCTAGCATCTTCGGTTTAATGACCCACTTGGTACTCACAATTTGCGCTGAATACCCTTGGAAACGGATGAGTTGGCGGTCATTCAACAAATGGCACAATAAAAACAAAAACAAAACAAAAACAAAACAAAAATCCAAGCCATTTAAAAAAGAGCCCTCCGTGAACTAAGAATTGGACTCGTGTTTGAGTACATTTATTATGGCGTAAACATTCTTTCTCTCCAATGTAAGTTATAATCAAAATAAACAGCTAATTACAAACATTTTTGTAAACGTACGTGACGTCATAATCTACTGGAATTAATTGCACATTAATTTGTGCGCACTCGGGCAAACCCTATGACAACCAACAACATATTATTTTGACTCAAAGTCCCGGCTTTACTTATTGCCTGAACGGCGATAACACTCTAATGCCAAAAATTGTTGAAGTTTCGAAACTGGTTGAATAGTAATTATCCAATGTCCAGGAACGCTCGTCACGTTTGTCCGCAATTACCGTTACCTGACTGAAAGACATGCGCGCACCCAGGGGGTGCTCCGAGCCCCCCCCCCCTCCCCATGTGGCGAAGTGGACAAAAGGTCCGCGTCTAAGAAACAAAAAGCCCCAGAAAATGAGACAAGTCCACTAAACAAGCACAAACTCGCAATTCACAGCGGTGCCCCGTTGTTTTTAGTCCGCCCGCTTTTTTGTTACCAAAAGGTCCACAACGTCAGGAATTCGAGCCCCCCCCCCCCATATTGAAGGCTGGGTGCGCGCATGCTACATCGAATTCTTCGATAGCGTATCAGTGGAAATAAATCTACATTATTCTGCCTGTGTTCTTCATTTTTACCCTTGCTGTGGAATTCTTCCACTAAAGAAGTTGGTTCGTCCACATACCGCGATATCCGAAACACCTCAGGTATTTTCCTACCCTCAGTTTAGCTAGGACATGTTTCCAGTCTACGCATGTGCGAACTACAGGAAGTCATGTGGCTCTCAAAACGTAGAATGTACATGTATGTACTATCAGCAGGAGTAAACGTCTCACGCAACACCCATTCTCATTTCTAAGTCTGCCTCGTGACTTACGGTTCACTCCTGTTTAAACTTGTTTTGAATCTTGACCAATTTCATTTGCAGTAATGGGGGAATTCTGCCCATACGCAGACATGAAACAATGCCGAGGAATAATTTGAGGCTACGAAACCCCCCACCCCCTCCCCCATCACCGAAGTGTTCCGGATGCTGTCGCGCATCTTGATCCAAAATTGATCACCAAATTGTCCAATTGTCATGTCGGCTTGTGCTGAGGGCGAACAGGTGTGATTTTGCGGTATTGCAACACTGCGTAAGTAAATTAATTTTGAAAAATTAGAAAACTCATTTACGGGATATTCAAGACGTAGTCTCGCTCACCCATGTCATATTTACTCTTAATATTCACTAAACTCGCAAACGTTGAATAATTTTCAAGTAATGCTTTAAGAGACATACGGTGTTCGCTCCTTGAAACCAAATTTCCGCTGGCCCAACTTAATTAGCATTGGTCATCATAGGTCACAGCGGCATCAATTAAGTGCTTGCTGGACGTTTCGGAAGATTTAAGTTTCAGAACAGGACAGGAGATTAAAATAGTCAGTCTGAAAAAAGACATCTCGGACACGTGGCCGCTTGGAGCGTTGATTAAATACACGCCAGAATATCTCAATTAGCAATTCGAACCATACGATAGCGGCGTTCGTATGATAATAATTTCGGGTTCGAAATACCCAGCAGGAGGGAATTCCGGCAAATTTGTTTGTAATGGATCATTTCCGTGTTACAAAAAGCGCAGCTGTCTGGATAATTCAAGACAAGGATTCTCTCGAGAAATACCTGGCTGAAATTTTGAATTTTTTGCTTCCACCCAAAAGATGAAAGCTGGATTATTAAGAATGGCGTGAAGACCTAATTATGATATCCGAAGGAGGCATCTACTCGCGAAGAAACCTATTAGTCGCTTTCATAGTATGGCTTGTATTTAATTGTACTATTTTTCAAAACTCGTGTGCCTAACAAAATTCGCCTTCTTCGCCAGCAAATGCGTTCACCAGTTCTCGAAGTTGCGAGCAAAATTCGAAACACTGTGCTATTTAATTACACAAAAGTGTCCAAACTAACTTCGCAGCAAAATGCTTTTCAGATTTTTTTCTTGAGCTCTCGAGTTTTATTTTGGCTAAAGGTTAATTAGACTGGACTATCCAAACCCTGGGTTGCCATTTCGCGCAGTTGCTAAGTATGTACAGAACGCGCACAGTTGTCGCTATGGTAACGAATTCATGGCATAAGTTTCACGAACAACATATGCGGCACCAAGGAGATTCAAACTCGCCCCGAAGCGCTAAATTTCAGAACATGGCGACGTGAAGTGCCGGAGAGTCTAGATTATTTTGAAGAAATGTACCGCATTATTTTGTCAAGATATCAACGAGCAAACCAAAAAATGCCTAAAAAGTGTTTCAGTATTTTCCCAAGAAACTTAATCGCTGAGTATTCCGAGAATAAAAGCGTTACAAAAGTGTTTTTGAGGTTGAAAAGTTACTTATGTATACTGTGTTTGCAATGTAACAACGTCTTTTCCGAACCCTCGCGGCACACCTAAATCACTATACCAAACTAGTGGGGTCTTTTTCTTGCGCTGTTATGTTTAGCCGGAGGGGGTGGTAAGGACTAAATGCGTATGTATTACTTCAGGTGCACGACTAAAATAGACATCAAGCTGGATTTGAAATTTCGACGCCACGACCTGACATTCTGTGATCGACACAGTCCCCTCAGGACGTATTGCGGTTTCCCAACTTTGGCATGTTTATCGAAGAACTAAAGAAACTGAATAGTTGAATGCCTCGTTATTTGCCAATCTGCCCAAAAACAATGCCCAAATTATACGTGTTGTACTCGCCTTTTCCGTGCACTAGAATAGTTTGTATAGTTTTATGATCATCGTTAAAATAGGACGTACGAGAATATGTCAGAGGGTTTTGTTTTGTTTTAAAACGGGATAACTTAAAAAGTGGAAACGGTGTGGGTTCGCATTTTTAAAATTCAGGCGAGTCTGTTACTTAAGTATAACTGTCACAATGTTTGAAAATTTAAGTGGCAAACGGGTAAACCAGAAACATTGTTTTATTGTACGGTGGAAACGCATTAGTAAGTGTTTAATTTATAAGTGTAGGACGAACGTGTCAAAACGGTTTTTCCAGATTCTGCTATGTCCGAAAAAATGACCAATGGGACGCCGATTCCTGACGCCCGTGCCAGAGGAGGGAATTTTCGACCAATCAAACGTCGTCTTTCTGGCACCCTGCGCGAAAACAAGACCATACATTCAAGCCGCCGGTATGTATATGTCAGCGAAACTATTCCAAACTCGCCCCCGTTTCTATCGTTTTTACGAGTCGATGTTTGTTTCCGCCAGGGCTGTCACGGCTGGCTATTTAAACACTCGGATGGGCTAGGCGGCTCATTGATTCGTAAGGACAGATCGAGTTCAGTCAGCGAGGCAAAGACGCGTGCGCATAGTTTGTTAGAGCCGATAGGATATACACAGAATTCAACGGAGAGAATCCACATAAAAGACTGAAGATGAGGATTTTATCGTTTTACTTAAACGTTTTCGCCGTTTTCATAGTAACGGTAAGTTTTTATTCTTCTGTTCGGTTAGTGTGAAATGATGCACACCTGTTATCGCGTTAAATATTTAAGGTGACTCGAGGGTAAAAAAGGCTTGAATGCACAGGTGTCTGTGACCAGAACAAGGAAATATAAACACAGCCGCATTGGCAGGTTGAAGGAGGAATTGTTGATAAAGCACTAGAGGTGGGTAATATTCGCTCGTTTTAGGTCGTAAAACTTGAGAATCATTACCACGCTTTACGGAAAAGAAATATGATCGAATAGGGGTTGTCCTTGAAAGATGGCAAAAAACAAACGGATTCTATTTTCAACTACTGGCACGTTCTGGTGTATGATTGATGAGGTCGAAGTAAATATTTAACTTAATTTTGGTATCACGCACATACCTGTTATACATGTATTTTGTCTTTAATGGGACAACAACAGTTAAACCTTGGACCCTTCTCTATCTATGTACCTTCAATAGCTGGCTTTTTTCCAAAGGCTTGACTGAAATTAGTAAGTTTATAAAATCCGAGAAAAAGCTTAAGATAAGCAAGAGTTTTGTTCATGATAAAGGTATGTCTAAACATATAGATCAATATTAAATGAGAAGCGACCTTTTGTTTTGGATTTCCCGTAAGCTGCGACCGCAAAACTGCCAGGGCATATGGTTTGGACTGGTAATTGTTATTTTTGTGGATTTAAGAAAACTGAATTTAAATCAGATTTCATTTGGTGAATTATTCAAGCTCACATCACGTGTCTAGACATTTCGGCGTGTTTTATCGGGAATAAATGGAAGATATGGTCATAACTTCACTTCCGTAGTAAACTTTCAACGATAAGGTGCTTGTGTGTACTCCTATAAATTAAATGGCGTGAAATCGACCAAGCGTACATGTACTTCTCCTGGCTCGGAATGTGGGTGTAATTTTTCCTAAATATTTTACTCGTGACAACGAATCGATCCCCTTCAACCTGTTATTCGTGCACTTGAATGTATTTCCAGAACGGACCGGCTTTTATTTTAAAAAAACTTAAGCGTATTTACACTGGTCTCCTATCTATGCGTTAAACAAACTAATTGCTTATGTTAACGTCTGCGAGCAATAAAGCAGGCGCATTTGTTATGACCGGGTGATTTGAGGTGAGACCTACATGTAGACGAGAGCAAACCCGACAGTTATATAACGGCATTAGGCTCACCCATCGATCATTGTCGGCCTGAACCGCGTTTGCTAGGCTATTAGGTGACTGCCCGATTCCCAACTCATTGGAAGTAGAAAAAAATTTCCTGAGCAAAAGTGGTCGTCATTTTGTGGTTTAGATTTCCAGACATATTCCAATTATCTTGTCGGAATTTTCTTCCCTTCGTGATAGATGCAGATCCTATTGGGCTATATGTTTGATAATTTGTTGATGTAAAAAAGTTTTCATATCAGCATGATTCACCGAGGTTCCACAAAACTCCCTGCGTTTTTAATTTTAGTGGGTGAGAGTCCACTGTCGTGTCGTTTACATATGCGTGTATGTGTGTACATATATACATAATGTAATATGTATGATGTGACTGACTGAAAACTATTCGGCGCGGAAGTTTTAAGACTGAGTGTGAATAACAAGGTTTCAGAGAAGCAGTTTTTACTTTTCTGTTTTTACGACAAAAGGGTTATGTTTTTTATTTGGCTTTATCTAAATTTTATGGATCATTAGCTGCTAAATAAGTCCTTGGAAAAACAGTATAAGGATTCGTGTTATCTGTAGTTCTTTGTGACGTCACAATAGAAACCAGACTGGCAGCTTGCATTTTCAATTCACAGGTAAAGGTTTTGGTCATTCAATAAAATAAGGAGTGTCCAATTTTAATGGGTAGTTAAAAAACACAATGTAACCAGCTACTGGTATATTTGGCAATTCAAATTCCTTTCTCGTTACTAATTTACATTTAAAAGGCATCCTCTCACGCCTAGATTTGGGCGCGCGTTAACTAACCGGATGAATATCGTGGTGAACTGGTGAAACATTGCGTAACGGTATGTCGGCCACGTGCTTGTTGCGCGTGTGTAACAATGCGAATGTTTACTAACTGATAACGTGTTATTGCCCTCGTGGTGGCTCGCCATGTCATTAATGAAATACTACACTGTGGAGAGATTAAACATTTCTAACCACGGCTAGAGGATTAGGAACGGAGATCGTAAACCAATAGACATTTTAAGCAGAGCTTTACGGTCAAAAGAAGGACAAAAAATAGACGAGGATGAGCGACATCGCAAACAAATCAGGCATTTCCTAAAATGCCAAGTCAATGGGTTTGATGAAATATTTTTCTTCTCTCCGGTGCCCGACCTAACACCGCACAAAAGGCTGACGAGTCAGGAGACAAACAATAGATGTCAATAAACCATTAAAACGGGATGCTTGAAATAGTTCAGGTATGTCACGTGGTCTTTTAAAACACCTGAATGTCACAAAGTGACACGACAGCGGATTATTAATATCCGCTGTCTCCGTAGGTGTATAAAAATTCTCGGCAATCCCATATGGCAGAGCGGACCCTCTTTGTTAATCTGCTGGGTTTTTGACGGCCTTATCAGGCTACGATAAGAGTCTCTGGGGGGCCTGTCAGTGGCCAGAACTTCAAGCACGAAAAGAATAGTTCTTGTGTAGATTATATGCAGCCCGTGCAACCTCACGCGACTACGAGGTGCTAAATTCTTTTAATACGTGAGCAAACAACACCCTGTCGTTCCTGGCAAATAAAGTGTCGCCTGCCGTTCGACTCAGCATGGTAAAAAAGAAGAAAATGTATGATCGGAATTAGAAATGTAAACGAACACGCGCGCGCGATTTGTTGTTTGAGCATAATGAAAAACCGACACAATTCTGCCTTGTACGATCTCACCAATAATGTCAGTCTTTGATTGCCTAAAGTAAACATTGACAAATTCGTTTAGCTGGCGCACACTTTTTGTGTGGCTCGCTAGGAATTGTTTTGCCAATTCTCTCGTGTTTATCTTTCAACTGCGTCCCGGGAGCAGGTTTGCAAGAAAGCTCCAACCTCGTTTCCAAAACCTGTCAATTCGAGTTATGTTGGCTTGGTTTACACGTCTTCTAGGTTGTTTCGTGGCGTCAGATTTTTTATTATTCTCACTCTCTAAGAGGTTCATAGTAGCTGGTGTGCTTATGTTGGTCTTGTGGAGTTTTTATTANAGTCTCTGGGGGGCCTGTCAGTGGCCAGAACTTCAAGCACGAAAAGAATAGTTCTTGTGTAGATTATATGCAGCCCGTGCAACCTCACGCGACTACGAGGTGCTAAATTCTTTTAATACGTGAGCAAACAACACCCTGTCGTTCCTGGCAAATAAAGTGTCGCCTGCCGTTCGACTCAGCATGGTAAAAAAGAAGAAAATGTATGATCGGAATTAGAAATGTAAACGAACACGCGCGCGCGATTTGTTGTTTGAGCATAATGAAAAACCGACACAATTCTGCCTTGTACGATCTCACCAATAATGTCAGTCTTTGATTGCCAAAAGTAAACATTGACAAATTCGTTTAGCTGGCGCACACTTTTTGTGTGGCTCGCTAGGAATTGTTTTGCCAATTCTATCCGTGTTTATCTTTCAACTGCGTCCCGGGAGCAGGTTTGCAATAAAGCTTCAACCTCGTTTCCAAAACCTGTCAATTCTAGTTATGTTGGCTTGGTTTACACGTCTTCTAGGTTGTTTCGTGGCGTCAGATTTTTTTATTATTCTCACTCTCTAAGAGGTTCATAGTAGCTGGTGTGCTTATGTTGGTCTTGTGGAGTTTTCATTAGCGTTTAAAACTGAACGCGCGATGAGCGGAAGTTGAAAAAGATAAGATTAGAGAGCTCATACCAATAAAATAATCTACTAACTGTTTTCACGGTTAAGTACATTGTATATACATACATGTTCAAAACATTTAACAATGTAGGGCAGTTGCTGGACAGTTTTGATTTAGCATAGTTGTGGGCGGTATGGTGGACCTGAGGAAAACTGCTTCACTGAGAATAATAGCGTATACATTACCAGCGTTAGAAACTCAGGAGTTTATTCTCGGGGACGGGGGCCGAGAGGACCTGGTATCCGTGGAAAAAGGGACGGGAAACATAGAGGAATCACCTAGTTTGAATTGGGTTGTGGAGAATCCGAAAATGGAAAGACCGACACGAAATCGATTCATCTTTTAGTGGAAGGATCCACGGAAATGTGATAACCAAAGCGTTAAATTTAGTTACGTATCTCCGAACTTGCTTGAACCGTCAGTTTAAGACCTAAAGTTTTAAGACTGCCCCAAGAGTTATCCTGCAGTCTGTTTTTGTTTCTCCGCGGGGTATTCCTTATCTACTATATCAATTTGTGTTTATGAAATAAAATATCTATACTGTGAATCCATACAATGAACATATTAAGACGTTCCATTTTTAGCCGAAACGTCATGTAAATGCACTGCTGAACGCTCAATCTGAAAGTACAAGAGAGAATGTATCTCTAACTTACTTTTTGGTCAGTGACCTCAACACTCTTTATCAAATTAAAATATATGTCAGTTATTGGAGTGTAGAGGTTGGCATCTCGTTTACTTCGATTACGGTTGTCAATTTGTGTTTACTGAGAGTTCCTCGTTTCTTTTCCAGGTACTGCAGTGTTCTGTCACACATGCTGGTGAGTAAAAACCCTTTATACCGTAGTCTAAAATTCCATTTTTGTTTAAATGTGTTGAAAACTCCGCATGATTGAAATCTATGTGCACCTATCACGTGGAACCGAGCGATAGACAGTTTTTGTTTTCCTGCAGTAGAGGAGCGGCAAGCGTTTGTTCGGTGTTGGAACCTCAAGTTGTTTTCTTGGACCTGTCTGGAACTTCATCGGTTGCTCTGTTTCCGTTTTCGTAAATTTAACAGACGTTTAAAAAGGCAAAGACTTATTTCACAAACAGACATTGTCTGCTTAAATGGAAATTCAAGGTTGACGTTTCTCTTGAATATCAACTTTCTCTGGTTTGGTTTGCAGTGAATGAACAGTTTCATTTGTGCTAATTAGCATCTTGAAAATTTTTCATTAGATTCGTTGTGGAAAAATTTTGTTTTGTTGCTGTCGACTGATGAAATGAAATCACCATTTGAAATATGGACTTGACAAAAGACTAATTTAAAACCTAATTTGCATGTGAGCCTACACCATTTGCTGCAATGTTATGCGAACGTCAACATATGCGTTTAATATATTTCTTAATCAGGGACTTATTGATACATTTGTAACACTCTCACCTGACGCCATATTGTATCTCATCATTTAAACCGCATTGTTACCGTATTTCGTTCGTACACCATTGCAGACGCAAGTTACATTTTCTAAGTCTAAGCAACTCAATTAATAGAGAAATGGAGATACATGTATCTGTATCATCTTCAATCAGTGCCGTCTAACCAGTTCTTAGAAGGTCATAATTCAAGGAAATTAATGTGAACTATTCCACAATATGGACTGCACAAGACGCTGATTTTTTTTTTTTTTTTTTTTTTTACTTGCACCTACGTTTTATGCCATTAATACTGGTTCAAGTGCATGCCTCGTGCTTCATTCCGGATATAGATTACATCTCACGTCATATTCACCTACAGTCAATAGCTGCATATTCTGGTTATAGCCAGCGGCAGTTTAGAAAGCACTCTGAAACCTCGATCCTCTAAATTACGCATTCGGTGCAAAAAGGCGCATTGTAATACCTCTAATCGTAGTCGATTTTGTTAATAGAAAGGATCACAGCGCTAATAGAAACTGGGAATGAGTGTGTTGAGGTTAACAAAAGCCTAATTAAGAATGCATGTAATTGACACTGAGCTGTCACACGAGTTGCACTCGTTTGAAAAAAGACGAAGCCCTGGCTTCAGTCGGAAACGTTACGGTGATTCGAGTCCCTCTCGGTTACATTGTTACTCCCATGATGCACTGTTTTCGCGACCCGAACCCATTAAAAAGCAGTTTAGGAACATGTAAAGCTACGGCAGACATGGCAAAGCTGAAAATGCAATTGGTAAATGTGTATGTAGTCGATTAGGCTATAGCAGCCTTGAGACGATTCTCATGCCCTTGACTAAGTTCACAGTAAGTTAAAACTGATTATCTTTATTCCGCTTCTTTCTTTCCGTTGGCGCCGGGACTTTGGGTGTTGCCTTCTAGTTTTACACAAAGTAACACAAAGTAAGCACTCAAAATCTTGTCGATGACTACGCTTTGGCAACGCAGTGTAAGCACTCGCGAAACTGACAGTCGCACGAGATACAGTCTTGTCTGCGTCTCACAGGTGAGCAGACGACCTCACGTGACCTCATCAGGTTAGAGACAGCTAGCGTTCACATATGACATCTGACCAGAATACACAACAGACGGCTGATCAGTTGTATGAAAACATTTTCACGTGTGAAAGCTCGTTATATGTCTGTTCTGCCTTCTTATCTTCCTTCCCCAAAATCAGAAGGCAGATCTGTCCTTTCCCGTAAGAAGCCTACATACCAGTGACGTAACATGTCCACCCGTGGAGATAGCATTACAAGGCCTAGTGATTACCAGAACATTAGCATGTTATACATTAATGTTATGCTAACTGGTCATAAGATGGCAGATAGGACGCTTATATTTAACACGCTAATTCTGCCGTCTACATATTTACAAAAATGCCGTATCTGAGCGAGTGAACGCGATAGCATTCAACTGTGTCTCTTGGCGGCAATTGTGTGTCCGAAATAATTGCAGATTGCACCTGGCCCATGTCCGCTAGGAGTCGTATAGGACCTATTGAATGAAAATAACCTCTCTGGATTGTTTTGACCACCTTATCGATTTTAGACACGATAAAACGTCCTTCGTGGCCACAAATTCATAATCAATAAAACGACTTTGACAAGTTTCGATAAAAACGACATTCCGTGATTAAATCTGCAGAACTTGCCACTGCTCGTCTCCAGCCGAGGACCCTTGTAACGAAATGGACTCACGAGTTGTCAAATGATTATCTATAGGGTAAAACACCGGTCTTCAAGATAAGAACATTCTTAACTCTCGTGGCGTATTAAATATATAAACACCTGTGTCATTGGTGTCATTGTTGTTTATAAAATTAAAATACATTGCATTACATAGCATTGCGTCATATTTAAAACATAACTGATGTAGGTATGGCCAACGACATAGAAACAACAATTCAACACTTCACACCAAAAATTTCGGCTTTCTATTTGGTTTATTGTCTAGAAAATCATTGTGTTTTCTCGGTTTAACAATAAATTGACTTTGAAAGTTTTATTGTTAGATTGTGTTAACAGTTCAAAGCTTTATGGGTGTTTTGATTATCGTTTTGAGCCAGTACCGTTTGCTTTGTTTTTTTCGATTGACGATCCTGATATTACATGTGATAATTCTGTGGACCGAATACAGAACATTGGCTGCTCTAAGACTAGACCACAAACTTGATATATTCCTGTTCGAAATTTTACACTTAGGCGTGACATAATTATTTTTGCGTAGAACTTTTATCTAAAATGCATAGGCGGACCCGGACCGTCCCCCCCTTTTCCCTTGATTTTAGTGACATCATATCTAGAATTTTCAAATTGTCGACTTGGCCCCTCTATTTAAAAAACCCTTGATCCGACCCCACTTTTAAAAAATCGTGGATCCGCCTCTGAAAGGCCACAGTATGTTCAGGTAATGAATTTGAAATATAGGCAATTACATTTTATGGAAGTGAAGCTTGGTCCGAAATTTATGTTTCCCACGTAACGAATACGCGCAACAAAATAGCGTATTTTTCTGCATGATACAGCAATGGATAAAAGGATTAGCTGACAAATAATAATTTTCAACCAATGCTATGACGAGTTGTGTAGATTCCGCGCGCTCTTACGTGTACTATGCGCACACTAGCGGGTAATTGTCATCGATCAGAGGAACACTTGAAATGTTGAATCTCACTAACGACATATTATATGCGCGCACACAGCCTAAAATGAATTTTTGCGAATATTTACCTTTTGATAAGATTCACTGGGTACGTTCCGAGCTATGATTGTGTATTCGCCGAATTTTGATAGTTCCTCCCTTTTTAGTGGACTTTTGTTTCGTTTTCTACTTTTTTGGGGTGTTTTGTCTCTGAGGCGGACCTTTCTTCCCTCTTCTCCAAATGGGGGCTCGAATAGACACGAGGATAAAGCATTAGATATTTGTAAAACACTGACATTAATCTGAGTCATTTTACTATAATCGGTATGCAGACGTACTTTTCCGCTGCACCTTAATTTGTCCGAAACTTAAATTTAGAAAGTAGCGCATTGTATAAACGCGAGGCATTTATTTTATGGTATTTTGGAATTCGCGCAACACGTGTGAACTAGAATGATATTCCAGTAATGAAAATTGATTGGTCAGTTTTAAAAATGTGTGATATACCTGCCCAGGTATGCAGAAACATAAATGCTAATTTGCTAAGTTCGTGTTGCGTGTCACGTGGATGAATTTGTTGATATCCAGCCTAAGAACATGGACAACACATCCTATTTCGTTTCGCTTGCACTTCGAGGTAGAACTGAGGCCAAGACAATCAATACGAACAAATTAGTTCTGTAAATTGGTAATTGCCGATAGAATTTGCGATTAATTGTTTTTGAACGTGCCTGGATGCGTCGTTCGCTTTCCAGCTCATTTTCAGTAACCTGGGATTGCCGTTATAAGCCTTTTTCGAGGTCAGATTTCCACGCCTGCTGACATTCAATAGTTTTCTACGCTCAGTCGTTAGTCTCCGATTTTAACTGTCCTGAAAATTGAAACTTTGTTGGCGTATTGGGGGCAGCTTTTGAAAATTTTCTCCAAAATGTACGCGGAATCGTATGACATTCCTTTCGAAATATTTCCAGGATGCTCGGTTTCACGTTTTCGATTTTTTTCATATACAGCATAAGATGATGATCGTAAAAGATCTCTCAATGATGACGTTGAAAACAAAGCAATTAAGAAACTATGATTTGAACCTTTTTAACCCCATTTGTAGTTCACTGTTGATTTTCTGGCTTTGAGTTATGTCAGTGTTTAGCCAAGGATGAGCGCGCAAATAGGACAACCTTTACGTCACAGATCAAGGTTTTGAATAACAAAATTACAGTAGTCTTCACGACCTTTCACAGTGACTTTAAAATGAGGTTGGTTTTCATACTGTGTGAGAAGTTCAACAGAATGATGAATGGCGTTGAAATCTTATCCAGTTTCATGAAAGATTAGCACTTTTTCAGCAAGCAGGCGCGTTTTTGAATAAAAATAGTTTTCGGCTGTTGTGCGTTTACGTTCCTTTATTGTTTAGGTGGCCATCTGTTTTCAGATATTTGAGTACACCAAAGTGTGCTTTACAATTCGAGCCAATTTATCAGCGATAGCATTTGACCTTAATGTTTTAATTTCTTGAGATGCTTTGTTGGACCGGTTGCATAAAAGTGACGCTTTTACTGCGTTGTGTCAATCTACCTCCGGAGAAATATATATGAAATTAATACCACACAGCGTCTGAATTTAGTGCATTTCAACCAACCTAAACAAGCACTAGTTTGAATAGGTTAAAATGTGGTCGATGTCAGTTTAATAGCTGTTGTAACGAATCCGTAGACTTCCACGTTGTTTCGCAAAATGAGTGTAGAGATGCGTCAATATCATGTCTCTCCAATCAAATTGT
This sequence comes from Phoronis australis, assembly GCA_002633005.1. NCBI lineage: Eukaryota > Metazoa > Phoronida > Phoronidae > Phoronis > Phoronis australis. The sequence continues at coordinate 117,726 of NMRA01000082.1, forward strand.
TAGTGTTATCGTACGTTTGAGTCTTTCTTTTCAGTCGTCGAGAACAGAAATTATTCACTGTTTGCCATTGAGATTTATTTCGCTCATAGTCAAGCACACGATGCTGTTATTACCCGTCGACACAGTTCACCAAGGCGAACAAGGTTGTAAAATTCTATGAATTCGTTCATCCGTCGCTAATCGCCATTTCATCATTTCTAACGTGCATTTGATGATTTCAAGATATTGTAACCCACCAGAGAGTCGTATGGTACATTTTGACAATTCGCAGAACGAAAGTGACACCCTGTCGCACACTGCAGTAAACAAAAAGCGAAGCTCTTTCACCGTGACGACGTTTGGGGAATTTGTCCCCGTTTCTATTCTTAGATTAGTTTACGTATCGCACGTTAGGGTCACTGGCCGCCATGTGCTAGCAAATGTATTTCTTCACAAGGCCTACGAACTACTAAAAGTCAAACAATGGACGAACTTTGTCGTACCATTTCCATATTTAATTAATTTAACATAGAATGTCCAAAGCCGTCAACTGTGATAACAACTTGAATAAAATTGCAAGAAATATAAGACGAGGGTCGACATAATACTCGAGGTCTCGACCATTGCCCTCCCTTAAAGCGAGGGAAAGAGAAATGCCCGAAAATTGTTTTTCATCTCAATTTATACCGAAGCTCGTCTTGGCGTGTATATTACCGTTTTACTCCTATATTATTTTTCTTATTTCATCCTGACTTAAAGTAGCCACGAATCCGTAAGAATATACAATTTTCGATTTAGTCAGAGTCTCCGTTACTGGTCTCGAATTGCTGCTTAGTTGGCATGATTCTAGACGTGGATATCACTCACAGTTCGTTAGTGCTTGCGACTAGTTCTAGTTCTACAAGCTGACTGGTCAAGGCGTGTTATTTCATTCTCCGACCAATGTCTCGAACAATAAAGAAACGTCCATCGTTTGCAAGTTATAATTTTTGACTGCAAATAGCTAATTCCCTCCATTGTCTGCCAAGTATTCGTTGAAACCATGTTTTCCAGTTAAATATTTTTAAAATACTCTGGCGTTTACTGAATAGGATTTACATGTAGTGCAGTTGCAGAGTGTCTGGCTGCGAAGCGAAAAAAAATCGGGCACTGTTCCGCGTGGGGATTAATCTCAGAAACGCAAACTTTCTTGACGATAGTATCTCTGTGAATCGTTACAAAAAGATATTTACACGGAGGATAACATCTGAGTTAGCCAAGGTAGTGTCTAATGATGGCAGTCTGAAAATAACGGGTTTTTTCATTTGCGTCTCGACATTACATCATTTTATTGCAGTAGCGACTTGTACATAAAGCGAAATTTTGTCTAAGTGTCATCAGCTTATTATTTTTGCATTTTTAACTTATTCTTGCCTTGATGACGAAGTAAAGCATGTTTTGTACGCGTGTCAAGGCCGGAAACTGGACTCATCATGGATGTTTCCCGTGATCTCAAAAAAGGTGGGAGTTATTCGAGCCAGTTACGCAAGCTTATCGCCATCTTAGGAATTCGCCGGGACGTCGTATTTCTGGCATGCCCACCAGGTGCGTCTGAATGAGATGAACTCGCGTAGCTGCAAATGTTTAGCAGCTGTACTTGCCGAATGTTTTGGAGAGGCTACGAATATTTTTGCGAGATTGTCAGTTATTTTTGCCCCCTTGCTATTACGATCGAATAACGTTCCCAAACACTAAAGTTTGTGTGTACCTTTCGCCAAGGAATTTGACCCTTTGACTAGAGCAATCGTTCGTACACATGACGATGACGACGATGATGATTATGGCGGTGAAGTAGTTATGGATAGCACAATTACGATGCCGGAGCATGACGTAATAGAAACAAAGTCTGTTTGATAAGTGGGCGCTGTCCCACCACACTTCTAGTCCGCTAGTGAAAGTTTTCATCGAAGCACCTGTTTAAATTGTTAACGTTTATCGGACGAGATGGGCTTCTAATCTATGCCTGACTTTTCTCGGCCAGGAATTCGAGTAAGTTTTCTTATTATTTAGGCCGTAGGTTACGAATGACTGCTCAGCCGTCGGCGGGGTTACTTGGGGTCAACAGCCCAGCGGAATTGGGTTTGCATATCATTACAAATATTTCATTTTAAGAAGCTTTTTAAAAATTTTGTTTTGGTCTCGGAAAACGGCAGGTACTGTAACACGACAAACAGTTTCTGGTGGAACACATGAAATTATATTGCACAAAATTTCTGATGCCTAAAATGACATCCGATCCTTTCGCAATTGAAAACGTTTTCTATTACCTTTTACTCCGATGACGAATCAGTTTCGTTAGCTCTTATTTAATTTAAATGCAGATGACTTGAAAATCTGTCTCATGACTGCGAAAAATATGAGACATGGTTTTCATTAGGACAAATCGACTTATTGAGAAACTAAACAGATTAGAAAAGCCATTTATTTCGTGCCCTTTGAGTTTCTGTCGGTCTCATCCGATATGGTGGTCTTTTGAAAGCGATATCAAATACCAGCTTCATTGGTTTGCTCACACGCTTAACCGATATTTCGACGTTAAAGTGAACAGTTAGAGTAATAGGTGTATTTAGATTTCAGATTTGTCGTCTCGTTCGGAGATCCTTGATTGATTGGACTTCTGTTTTGAAAAGTGGCAGATGACACTTGCATTATTCGGAAGTTAAAGTCTGAATTTTAACTCAATTTGTCTGCGTGCCCTGTGAGCTTTTTCTTAATACGTTACCTTCCGTTTGCGAGTCTAGCAATTAAAGTATTAGAACATTCTTGCTGCAATACGCATCTTGTTTTTTGCCCGTATTAGTCTTTCTTACGTGCGCTGGGCGGTGGATCTTTCATCCTCTGTTCAAGAATAAAATTGGATTTAACTGATTTCCGAAAACAAATTGAATTTGAGTTCAACTTTGCTTAGTACCTCACGTGAATCTTTTAAAAAATTACACGCATTACATTCAGGCTTCTCGCAGACCTAACTAAATTAAAGATGTACAGTACGAGTGAGGAAACATGAAATTTAATTTTAAAACACCTTGAGGGACCCTAAACTGAATCAACCAGTCAGACGTTACCGCGTTGAAAACAAGCCATAACACATAAACTGCCTCGTAAAAATCATCATTATATTAAATTGCAGACCTCCATTCACTCCGACACTTAAGATAACACATCTGATATTTCACATTGAAAAGAAAATTATGGGTTTGCTAGCATATTTGCCACCGCTCTCTGTAAATCTTTTTAGCGAAGCATTTCAGTCGCGGTTCAGTTACAGCAAGGTATGCATTTCAGGCTTATTGCCACTTACAAGGATCCCAAATTTTGAGAACCAGTTTTCCGTACTGAATACCGCGCATCAGACTGGTTCTCAAAAACTGGCATCTCCCTGCATGTGACTATAGCCCATTAGAAATCAATTATCCGTGAAAAGATCACACTGAAAGTATACCTTACAACGAAACTGTCAAGAATTAGCGAAAGTCTCTAAAACCGTCAACAAATTGTAATACTTTGAACGTGAGCAAAGCCCAGCTCTTAACATGCTGACGATGCTGTAATTCAAAGTGGATTTACACCCAATTGAGCAAAAATATATATTGCCTCGCTTGCAATTCACCAAAAGTTATTTCGGAATCACTTTGTTCATTTTAGCCCCACACACCACAACAGATGCAGCACAGAAATGCGTTGGGAAACCGGCCGACATCGTCTTCGTCATGGACAGTTCCAGCAGCATATATCCGCGTGACTTCCGGAAGCAGCGCAAGTTCGTGCAGAGTGTCATCAACATCTTTCCCATTGCGCATGACAAGATGAGGGTTGGCGTCCTGTCATACAGCAACTATCCCCAGCCTCATTTTGGGCTGAAAGCATTCAACGACAAGTCTGATATGAAAGGAGCCATTCATGAAATCCAGCAGACAGGAGGCGACACTGCTACAGACAAGGCAATCGAGTTCATGCACAACACGTACTTCAACGAAACCCGTAAAGACGTTCCTAAGATTGGCATCATTATTACGGATGGTGAATCCGATAAGCCAGAGTTGACTGCCGAGGCGGCTAAAAAGGCCCAACATGCCGGCATTCATTTGTTCGCAATTGGGGTCGGCAAGAGCGTCAATCGGCAGGAACTTCTGGCTATTGCCAGTGAGCCAAAGGAACAGAATATGTACATGGTGGACAAATTTGCGCAACTGGAACGAAAGGTCAAGGACGATCTTGCTATCAGAGCCTGTGAAGGTAATTTACGTATTTCAATTTCATTTAGTCTCATTTCTGCATATTCCGGTTACCCAATGGAAGACTTCATTTGAAATAACAACAAATCTGCTAGGTTTCCTATTAAGAGTGACAACATTTCAGAAAAATCAGTCGCTTTCAAAGTAACTCCGCTTACGAGTTTCAATCGATAACACGTGGAATGGTGTCAAAAGTTTTTTTTCTATAAATGACGAAGATTAGAAGCGAGTGCTGTTTTTGATTGATTGGGCAAAAAATGGCGGATGTTCTATTACAACATAATCAAGGCAAATTCAATCAAGAAATGAGCCAAATCGTGCCGCTGTAGTCAAAAAAGTCGCACACACGCGCCTGGAATGTTGCAAGCCGTGCGCACAAGACATGACCAATTAGCGAAAACCACACGGACGCACGCGAGGTTAATGTCAACTTCCGTTTGATTTTACAGTTAAAAGCCCAGTGAATGATGACAACAAAGTGGCGTTTGTACCCCCACCGGTTGTGTCACACGCCCCTCCTCCTAGGACGTGGCGAAAGAAGAAGCCTCCTACTGTTGTGACCATTGAAGGTAAGTAAATTAGGGGCATCGTGCTATTTAGGTTCGACATATGTCTTGCAGTGTAGAGATATAAAAGAAACTGATTTAAATCGAAAATGTGTCACTTATTATAACAGAATATTCCTGAAATATATGTTTCGATTTCTAGTATGTGCGGAAAAGTGTAGATTTCGTTGAGGAATTTTTTCCCTGTGACGTTGACACAGTGTAAGTCCCAAGTGGCTGTCTGGATAATACGGTGATACGCTGCCTGTGTTCAATCAAATATTCCTAAGGTTTTCTAAGTACACGTTTACCAAAAAACGAAATTTGCTGTTCGTTTCTTGCTACTTATTTCCCTTGATGAGTTTCGGTGGTTCAAAACCAACTAAAGAGACACCAGGCTCTTTTAATTAATCGTTTGATTAAACAATGCCTCAAACGCATATTCATGTATAATTAAAAAGTAGTTTTTCTTTAATTTGGAGCATTGGTACAAGTCTGCACATGTTAGTCATTAACTTACTTCTGCGCTCCCCACATCTTTTATCGCGAGATAGAACGAAGTTGCGAAGTATGCATGGACTTGACGCACACATGTAGACGTGTCGACACGCCCCACTCAACTACTGAATAAATACTATACATACTTCGCTTATCTAAGTCTGCGGTAGCAGTAAATGATTTACGATACATTACGAGTTCATACATCAGACAATTTTGCTCAGCAGTGATAGTTCTTATTTCTCCTATATATTTCGGTAACCGGTGGAAGACCTCAATAATGCTGTATCTTCAAACATCTTTCAGAGGCCTGTCAGAAGTCCCCAGCCGATCTCGTCTTCGTTCTTGATTCGTCGACCTCCATCTGGGGACCAGATTTCAAGCGAATGAAAACATTTCTTCAGTCTATGATCGACATCTTCATCATCTCGAAAAATCTCACCCAGGTCAGCGTGCTCACGTTTAGCGACGGCGTCCATAACGAGTACAACCTGAACTCGTACTCAGACAAGGATCGGATGCTGAACCACGTTGGGTTCATTCGCCAAATCTACGGCGGAACAAACACAGCAAAGGCAATCAAGTACATGAGAACCGAATCCTTCTCCAAGAAAAATGGCGCGCGTGACGACGTCCCGCACATTGGCGTCGTACTCACCGACGGCAAGTCATGGGACAAGCCCCGCACTATCAAGGAAGCGTCACTAGCTCACGAGGCCGGCATTCACATGATCTCCATTGGGATTGGTGAATTCGTGGACCAAGAAGAGGTCGACCTGATCGCTACGCCATCTGATTCCAAGGCAGAGAAGAACAGCTTCCATCTGAAAAACTTCAAGGCGCTCGACAAAGCCTTCAGAGAAAAGCTTGCCATCAAGACTTGCCTGTGTATGTTTTCAAAAGCTTGTTGACGGAATTGTGCCTTTTATGTTGTCTAAAGCATGACGTGTCTTCTATTACAATCACCAGATATTTAAAGTTATCTTGTAGTATTTCTTTTTTCAACGTCGTGGTGTCTTTGGTGTCTAACAACAGTCGCATGATTTTAAGCAATGTTTTAAGGTTTTCACCTTTATTTCAATTTCAAATGTGTCTGTCAGTCTTCTCTGTGGTTTGCACGGCTGTTCTAAATGTACCTATATGTGTATTGGCGAGAGCTGTGTACGCATTAGATACTAACACGCATTGCTATATAGATGTTGTGTTTTGTGTTTTACAGTTCAAGAGATTCTGGCTCCGGCCCAAGAATACTACGCATGCGCAGAAAGAACCCCCACCGACGTTATGTTTGCCCTTGACCCAACGAACGCAGGGGCCAAAGACCATCACACCTCCTTGCAATTCGTTAAAGACCTGGTAAAAGAAATGGAAGTTTCTCCGGAAACCGTCGAGGTCGGAATGATTCCGATGCACTGTACTTCAATGACTGGTTTTCATTTTGGAACGTACAAGGACAGTGATTCGTTGGCGAACGACATTGACATGTTTAGCTATCCCGATACAACTCACCTGCTGAACCAACTGTGGTCGAGTTCTTTTGATTCCAGAAACGGTGCTCGAAAAGATGCCAGAAAATTGGCCGTTCTGATTATGAATAGTAAAGCAGACGATCTTGCAAAGTTGCAGTTGCAGAAATCAAAACTTCAACTGCATAAAATCGAAATGTACGTTATTGGAATTGGTAAAGACGTGGACGAAGACGAGATGAACATGATTGCGTCATCGCCGCGACATGTTAAGAAGTTAGACACTTATGAAGACTTGCCTCTATTAAAGGAGCATGTTCTAAATGACATTTGTGGCGAAATTGACTTCGATTTCAGGGACAATGAGGTGACGAAATTATAGAAGAAATAATCCTATTGCATATAGTAATGTGCTGGTTTCACTCAGACAAATTTGGCCTGATACACGAGAGCAATACTTTGAACTTCGACGAAAGCGGGTTTGTGCACAGACTGTGTGTAGCTGAATGCAACCAAATGTTAACATAAAAATGGAGTCGTTCACAGCGCCATCAACTCTTACTAGATGGCGCTGGGGCAGATAGTAACCTAAATACTCGTTTATAGCCTACAGGTGGTGTTGCTCACTTCTTGTTTAAAGTTATAGCTGGTGAGTTTTAGTTGACGAGGTTCTGCGAAATTCTCAGGCCAAATTTGTTTCGTATGATTACATTCCAAGCGAAACTTAACGGTGATCAACCTCAAGTCTTCAAGATGACACTTTTTCAAAAGATCAGACATAATTATTGCGTTAAATGACGAGACGCGTTGTTGATGTGAAGTGATGTAATGTGGATTGGCGTAGTGCCGCATGTGCTGCACGCAACGAAGGGCTGTAAACTGGTTAGTGCAATTTGTTTTAGTGCCACGCATGTTTCACAAAATTGCTTGTAGAGAACGCTTCTCAAGTCGCGCGAGAGCTTAGCGAGATGAAGTCACGCGAGGTCGTCTGCCTGTTTGCTCTTATCAAACTTGTGACTTTTCCGAACGTGACGATAAAGTTTATAAAGAACGCATAAGTAGTTGGTTGGTGACAGTTTTGAAAAATTAGCATCTTAAAACTATTCTGTACTATTTTCACGAAATTGAGAGCAAGATCATACTTCACTATAATTTATAGGGTGTGTTTGGTTTAGAAAGTATTGGCGACGATGCTTACGACTAACATTGTGTAAATAATGTTTCGAAACTTTTTGTGATATTTATTGTGCATTATGACTTTGTTTGCTCCTAAATGAATGTTTTTGCGTGTTACGAACGATCATTAAATTATATGTACGTGATTCGATAGTTTCTATTACCCGGTACGGAACTAATGATCTGATTTGGAAATGAATTTGAATCAAGCTTTCACGAAACCACTTGTCTTACACGTTTTTCAACTGATGAGATAACTAAAGTTTTCTCTTCGGTCTGCGAATTATACATAACACTGTAAAGCATGTCCCGGGTTATTGAAGGAGTTGGCCTCGTTTTCAGCGTCAGATTTTTAAAGTGCGGTATCAAAGTCATAAGACAGATACCGTGCAGTTCAGTGCGCATGTGTCAAGAAGAAATTGTTCTCAATAGTTTTAAAGTGACTGTTGATGTCTGGTGAGAGGCTTCTGGAAACGTTAAGCACCTTTCCGGCACGCGCAGTCGGCTGGAAATATACCTGGACTTTTGTGAGGAAATTCCAGTGCTATGTACAACGTTCTTCGCACGGAAAATGAAACTATTTTGTGATAGCATTTTACTGTTACGTACAATGATTGTCTTGTGGAAATGAAGACTTTTAGTGTCACTCTGAAGAAGTGAATGAGACTGCGTCATCACACGAATCGGAAGCGAGTTACACTCGTGTAACTGTGTTTTGTAGTGTAAGGCATCAGTTTGTATTTGTTTATGTTAGCGACATTCATACTTGTCTTTATGTAAATAACAACTAACTTATTTATTGTACATAAACTTGATGTTGACGATGATGACGACGACGACGATGAAGACGATAATGATCGTGACAGCGTTGGTGATAATGCATGCGAGATGTTCTCTCTATAGCCACAGATGATACAAACTGACAGCGTTGAAATAAACGTATGAAATCTTCTTGTGAATTTTGTTGATTTATTTTATAGATCACAGTACTTAAAAGAAATATATCAAGGGGTGAAAATATTATACTATTTACATTTTATTAATGCTTGTGTAAAAAATAGTTTTCTCGAAATACGTGCGAATGAAACACTACAGAAATATTTTGATTCTCTGTCTGAAGATATTTGCTTCTACATGCGGGTTTCCAATAGAAGTCGAATTGACGTAAAACTAGAATTACTTTAAAAGCATGCATAAGGCCGTTTTCATGAAACAGATCGGATGTCATTACCCGCTAATAAGCGTTAGTCCCTGAAGTAAAGGAGGATGTTTGATATTAAAATACCGCCGAACTGCAATTAAAAACTTTAGGGTCAGAATATCAAAGTTTAAGAACGCCATCATACAATTATTCACAATATACGAACATGTACATACAAAACACACTTGTTAGGCCATGAAAAATAATTCACCGTGTCACTGCCTAAAACAAAATTATTCAAAAGAACGATGCAAGTCATCATCAAAACATAGATCATAACGACAAAAATTACACGTAATTTTTAAACCTCTCCATGAAGTTTCAATAAACCCACCTTCTGTCGCAACATTTACTTCTGATTTAGACCAGGGGCCCGTTTTACGAATGTGACGTCAGACTTAAAACAGAAATTTGGTCTGATGCTTTCACTTCAAAAAGGTTTAGCCAAGCCATTATGAGCGCGTCACGGTCTAAATATAATTAATAGAAATTAGTTCTACAATCTCCAGTTATGAGTTTATTTTTGGATACTTTGTAGTTTTGTTTAATTGAGATTTGATTATTTTTTGGAAATAATTATGTGGAGCATAAGAATGATTTTCTGTCTCAGGTCGTAAGTCACTTTTCATGAAACAAAACCGAGATACTGCTATGAAATTGAGCTTAAATTGTTTCGTGTATAATGAAAGGTGATTTCTGAGTTTGACAAGAGGTGGCAGTTTGTACTTGCTTGAGCCCAGGATCCACAACTTAGCTTGTCACGCCGGGTCATTTGAAGCGCCATTAGTCTCAAGCAATAATGAAATGTGATTTTTTTCCAAACCTGTAAACTAGTTTTCACCTCTGTAAGAAAAAAATTGACTTTAGGTCAACAGAGGTAACGGGTCTAAATCAAAACTAAATTTCTTTGAAATGTTGTGTTTTAGCAAGTGTCAGTGATAAAAATCAATAAATAAGAATCAAACCCGAAGACTGCCGTTGCATAACACATAAAGCTTTCATAATTTGACGGCAAACCACGGTAAAATAAATTAAAAACAAGACGTCCTTCTCCAAATCTGTCTCCAACTCTTGCAAGCATGACAACGATTTTGAAAAATTCTACGCATCATTACTGCCATGCTTACGTGCTCAGTCGCAACGAATAGTTACGGCATGTCAATCAATACTTCAGCGAATAGTCCGCCATCTTTTTTGCACAAACATTGGCTGCAAACATATTAAGCGTTAAAATGGTTTAACGATGCGCTTGGGACGTATGTTATGTAGAACAATGATATGCAGAGGACGAACAAGGACAAGCGCTGTGTGTTGATTAGAGTATACATGTATTTACATGTTATAGACTTCACCATCAGCTGAATATATAGTCAGGATAAGTCATAGCGTGCTGGCGACGATATTTATGGACAAACGAGCACAAAGTTTATGGAATTCAGCTTCACAATTTTTCGCAAATATCATTGTTCTGTTTTATTTTATCAAATAGTTTCTAACTTGAATTAGCAATTAAACTTGGACGACAGTGTGACTTGCGGGAAAGTGGCCTCCTCGATAATCCGAGGTTTGTTGTTCAAAACACTACATCAATAGCGGGCACCAAAAACCTTTCAAATTCAGTCAATAAAATTACATAGAAGAAGTTTTTCACCACCAGCCTCTGTACTATAAAATGGCTTACAAGAGAACCTAATCTTGTTGCCAAACAAAAGGGTAGAATACGAAACAACTACTGTACCAACGGTGTCAGTTTGGATTGATGGGACATCTGTGGATGGAGCTTGGCCTAATTATCTATGAATGTGCTTAAAAGTTTGGTACCCTGAATGCACTGCTTCGTGCAACAGTTTTATTTTGCTTCCCCGTTTTCATGACGTAGCTCTATATTATAATAGTTTCAGTGAAATATGATCAAACACGTTGTGAAGACTGTGTTACTTTAGTTCGTTTACAAAAGATTTACGCCATATTCGTTTTGGGTAGTGGGATTTCGCAACAGTAACTGCGGCCTAGCTGTGTTTATCGGGGATGCGCTTTGTAGACCCAATACACCAGTCATACAGCGTACAATATTCACTTCTGGAACGAAAACAATAACATGTATCCCTTAATACAATAATTCTCTATAACAATTCAATATTCCAGCCTCTTCCACAAGTCACTTCCGTGAGCGCAATTTTGATAGGTTGCGTTGATAAGGTATCGAGCATGCTGCTGTCTTTCACTTGCATGATTTTGCGTGATCTTTTGTGATTTCAATTTTCTCGCAAGAGCCTTGGTCTACGGAAATCTATCCTGACCTATTCTTTCATTATTAGATGTATATGGCCGAATGTACCTTGATAGGTGTGACACCTATTGAAATATCCCGACACTACGTTGACAGACTGAGCGCAAAACCTGTGCATCCACATTTAATCTTCAACAGTATTCAATTAGCTGGCATTAGTCGGTCGAGAGAGAGAATGGCTTTCATAAAAAGTACGGCGGCTGATCACGTGGGACTGGATAATTCCTGTTGTATGCACACTAGCTGCATACAGAGAGATGACTACTTTGCAGTCATTGACATAAATGTTGCCGCAAAAGTTCGATATCATGAAAAATTACACTTTGTGGTTACCACAGGTAAGGCTAGTTGCTTCCTTAGAGGAGAAGTGACAATATAGAGGTCGTGGTGTCCACGTGACTAGTCGCCTTTAACCTATTTACCCATAGAGGAAAACAGATGCATGCGCACACCAGAGAATAGATTTGTGGGCTGTCATCCCCTACTGTCTGGAAGCGTTTCGATTTATCAAAGCATAGACTATAGTACATGGACCGCCAACTCCGTATACTTTCAATGGATGAAATCTGTGAGCTTGCGCACAAGCCTTTACGTCATTATTCACTGGCGACACCTGGCTAAATTATCTGGTGTAATTTCCGGCAAGTACGNTTCCGTGAGCGCCATTTTGATAGGTTGCGTTGATAAGGTATCGAGCATGCTGCTGTCTTTCACTTGCGTGATTTTGCGTGATCTTTTGTGATTTCAATTTTCTCGCAAGAGCCTTGGTCTAAGGAAAGCTATCCTGACCTATATTCTTTCATTATTAGATGTATATGGCCGAATGTACCTTGATAGGTGTGACACCTATTGAAATATCCCGACACTACGTTGACAGACTGAGCGCAAAACCTGTGCATCCACATTTAATCTTCAACAGTATTCAATTAGCTGGCATTAGTCGGTCGAGAGAGAGAATGGCTTTCATAAAAAGTACGGCGGCTGATCACGTGGGACTGGATAATTCCTGTTGTATGCACACTAGCTGCATACAGAGAGATGACTACTTTGCAGTCATTGACATAAATGTTGCCGCAAAAGTTTGATATCATGAAAAATTACACTTTGTGGTTACCACAGATAAGGCTAGTTGCTTCCTTAGAGGAGAAGTGACAATATAGAGGTCGTGGGGTCCACGTGACTAGTCGCCTTTGACCTATTTACCCATAGAGGAAAACAGATGCATGCGCACACCAGAGAATAGATTTGTGGGCTGTCATCACCTACTGTCTGGAAGCGTTTCGATTTATCAAAGCGAGCTAACGATTTGTCACAAATTGTTTGTTATACAACGTCGCTCTCCTTCTGATGAAATGTGAATTTGAGTAACTTAAAATTTACAAGGTAGTGCTAGCCTGAGAGCGTTCTACAACGGTCCCACACGTATAAATTCATTCATACAGGTAGTAATGCGTGACCCTCAGTACAAACTCGTGATATTTTGTGTTTTAAATCCTCCCAGGTATTAAGCAGGCATGTCTTTATTCATTGGCACTACCAAGTGACATAAAGCTTCCCGTCACTTTGATAATGGCGCTTGCTGGTACTTAAGATTGCGTTTTCTACTTATTCTTTCCTCTAACTTGCTTTGCAACCCAAGACATTTTCGCTACGCTGCCAGCTTTCTTGGGCTTGGTCTTGACTTTCGAGTAATTCGGCTTGGAAGTCGGTGGTGGTGGCGACGGTGACTCATATCTGGGCGCTTCGCTCACGTGCGTTACAGTTGTGCGTGGTGAATCCCACTGAAAAGAGAAATACCTCTAGTTACTCAAATCGTCCTTATATTTGGCCACGGTAAACAGACCAGAACCAGTCATACGCCGGGAAACAACAAAAACAACATCACGCATGCGCACAGCTATCAATTAAACGTATGCAACGAGTGGAAAAAGATTCATGCAACCCAGGTCGTTTTATTTGAGAACGCTACAGAAATGCCCAGTTCTCAACCTAGCACAATATCCGAAGTTACGTAAACAATAACAATTTCTGTTTCTGAGAAAGGGCCACAACACCTATTTGACATCCGCAAGTTGATAAAAAATGTACCGGAACTTACCTTGCTGGCACGTGACTGCCTTGGTTTTCCTTGAAGTGACCCGGGATAATCCGAGTAACCATTCCTTGGAGAGGGAGTAACACTAACGCTTCTCCTACAAATTCAAGTACACGTGTACTAACATTTACGTACATGCTGTGCGTTTAAAACAATAGGTGCGCTACCTATTAACTAAACAACTTTTGGACCAGAACACCATTTGTATTGGCAACAAACCCATAAGTTGAAAGACTACTTAGGATAAGAAAAAGACCTTAATAACCTTGTAAACAACACGTTACTGGTTTAAACAGGGTATAAAGCGGAAAATAGAATATAGAAGATAGAATTCAAAAGCATGTTTATCATATTCAAACTGAAATATTTGTAGCAAGATGTAAAAAGAATGTCTTATGGTCTTAGACCCTTTTACACAAAAGCTTTCGACAAAAAACATTAATGAGTTCAGAGTCCGGGTTTTAATGTTTGTACTCGAAACGGAACTCGAAATTATTCTTGGCATTTTACATTCTACCTTAATATACTGAAACTCAGAATGCGTCTATTATTCTCTGATCGAGCACTTTATGGATTATGGAGATGAGTTTCTAGTCCAACTTAGCACTTGATGACCCCTAGGTCTAAGCCACAAACTCGCGTCAAAACACGACATTCCGTGTTCATACTCGAACTTACAATTTTGTGCTGGGATCATCAAGTGCTAACTAGGATTAGACAGTCATACAGGTGCACCGCATTGTTCTTGAGAACAGAACAATGGACACTTAACTTGAGTTTGCACAAAAAAGAACGGAATATGTCAAAAATAATTTCGAGATCGATTTTTAGTACAAGGAATAGATCGCGGCCCCAGGTCTAACGTATTAAAACGTAGTTTCCACAGTTTATGGAAGAAATCAATGGACAAAAGGATTGCCCAAACAAATGTGGTTTATATATAAGCGGTGTGTGGCTTACTGTTTCCTGGTGCGCCCTTGCCGGTCACAACAGCTGCAGCAACCTGAGCCGCGCCTGGAAAGCAGCGAATGAACACGGCGTAATAATGACATTACAACACGTATCGAGTATAATAGTGTAGAGGTACGTGGACTCAAGGATCTCGCCAAGGAAGCTAGTAAATAACAGTGGCGAATTGAGCTTTTCTTAAAACAGTTACTCTTTCCGAAAATTTCGATTGACAGATGTCTGTATTGTGTCGAATTAACTTAGTAATTTCTGATTCGCGCCACCTGGTGAATACAGCCAACAATGGCAACATTGTACTAGCATGGAAAGGAAACAATTCAAAAGCCGTAAACAAAGATCGAAGACTTAGTAGATCATCACAGATTCTGTCAAACAGCGAAATTTTAAAACCTTAAGGTAAAATAATCTAGCAGAACGAGACCCTATCGCCCCGACGCTGTCCTTTTTGAGTGCTCACAAGCCCACTGAGTAGACCGTTACGTTCTCCACTATTCCAATGTTTCCTAACTATTAATTTTAAATGGGTTGTCACCTGCGCAAGCTTAGTCAGGTTATTGCGTTTAGATAACACACAAACAAAGATGATGGTGGGAAAAGAAAACTTGTTTGTGGTTAATGCCACTCAAGTCCCAACTGAAAAGTTCTTTCCGAACTTGTGGTTGGGAACAGGGACAAGAGCACCTCATGCTTCTCATCATGGGTAAACGGGAACATCTATTTATTCTCAGATTGTGTGTAGGGTTATAGCCGCTTCAATAAAATTGCAATCTCTGACAAGTACTAAAGGAGCGGTGGAGCATACAGGACCCCCTTAATGTTAGATTTTACTCGTGGCCCAATTGATTACAGATTAAAAAAAAACGTCACAATTCGATTTCTGCAGGCTTTCTACTTCCAGAAAATAATACATTTAATAAGCTAAAGTCTATAGTTTTCTTGTCGATAAGGTCCTACATAACGTTAAGACGTCTTAGTATGCATATAAGCTTTCTAACTCTAACTTTGCAGTTCCCAGGTGGCGAGATCATTCGACCGCGTGTCGGTCGTGTGGCGATGGGAAACTGTTGGTGGTTCCCTCGATCCATTAAGCACACAACGTTTATCTATAACCGTAAAAATCACTGATTTACCCGTCAGCTGTTTTGCGACAACACATCCAGTAGCACGTGGCGAACATCAAAAAGAAGACAATAATGCACAAGAGACCGCCCACACCGCCACCTATCACGTAAAGGAGGAACCAATCGTCTGTAACAAATAACGTCAATATATGTGAGAATCAATTTACAAACTGGGACACCAAAAATGTGTTGAACATGTTTTCAGCAGTTTAAAGGAGTTAATGAAAACACTGCTATGCACGCAATAAGACCGAAACGTCATGGCTCAATACTATATACCGATTTTTCATTGAATGTTAGGCATTTAGACGTTTCAGTAAAACTGTGTTCAACAATGGCAACGGGAGGCCTTACAATACATTATTGTTATTGCAGCTCATAACGGTTTTTTTTTTGAAATTGGACTCATTACAGGTGACAATTGCAAATAAATTTCAAGAATGTTTTAGACATAATTGATTATCTTACAAAGAACTTAATCTTTTTATCAATTTCTGGTAAACAGCTTCTAAATCTCCAAGGACCAGATCTGCCCAAAAACGCTGCAGTTATCAATTTATCAAAACATAAAACAAAACATGTTGAATTACGCTTTTATTGCATCTGGTTTTCATCTGCTCCTATTTTCGTGTGCATTATGGTCTCATTTTGGTTTGAATAAAGTGAAAACATTGTCTAACGCCATGATTATAACATTACATGTTTCGGTCATGACGTTGCAAGTAGGCTGCGTTCCTTTCCAACTGAGCGTAGCGCCATCACATGTCTGGGATGGCGTGCCATTCATTTTAAACCCGTACAGACATTGGAAGGTGACAACAGCACCGCCGTAATATGGACCAGAAGTGACAATTTGGCCATTTGCTATACCCAACGGCGTCGAACATGTCTGACCTGTAAGAGCAAATAGTTGTGCATTATGGTAGGATCTTCAAATGTATTGGGCCACTTCATTGGTTAAAAGTGAGTCAGCCTCATCTACTCTACTTGAGCATCACAGACGATATTAGTCACTAGGGGTCGTTAGAAATACTTCGCTTACACCCTGCATGTAACACAAGACGTCAAACTTGTCAAAAATGCCTGAATCCGCTAAAATCTAGCTCCTTGCAATAAACTTTAGTTTATCAATAGGAAACGAAATGTGTTACAGCTATACAACCATGAGATGAGGTCTTCATTAGAGGTTATCTCAATCTCCTTGAACATGTCTCTCATGATCATACACTATATGAGTAAAAAGAAATTTCCACTGCATGCCTCCCATTCAGTCAAATCTATCGGAAGTCACGAGAGGTTCTCTATCTCCTTGCTGGCTGGTTCCCTGTGTGTCTGCTACGGCGGTATCATTTAATTTTCTTCGTTTTTTTTCACACCAACATTTCTGATTAGCAGGTAGCGTTTTACGAAAACAAACTGCCGAAAAGGGCAAATGTGGATAGTGTTTGTGGTCTGCTCTACAGACAAATCGGTGTTTGAGATATGTTCAAGAAATGTGAATCGGAAAGTTGTGGTTGTGCCTTTTCGATGTGTTCAAATCTGCCACGCGGCTTTTAAATGCTANCAAATCTATCGGAAGTCACGAGAGGTTCTCTATCTCCTTGCTGGCTGGTTCCCTGTGTGTCTGCTACGGCGGTATCATTTAATTTTCTTCGTTTTTTTTTTCACACCAACATTTCTGATTAGCAGGTAGCGTTTTACGAAAACAAACTGCCGAAAAGGGCAAATGTGGATAATGTTTGTGGTCTGCTCTACAGACAAATCGGTGTTTGAGATATGTTCAAGAAATGTGAATCGGAAAGTTGTGGTTGTGCCTTTTCGATGTGTTCAAATCTGCCACGCGGCTTTTAAATGCTACTACAGAAACGAAATATTTGCAGTAGAGAGAAAACATGGTTCGAAAAAAAAATGTTGACAAGACTAAAAATCGTTCACAGTCCGCCATTTTCTTTCTTTGTTGTAAAGCTAACCAATGACTACCGAGGTTACATCAACCAGTGATAGCACGTGTGCTACTGAAGTCTCTACCCCTTAACGGACACGCAGGGGACCAGCGAAAATCTCGTTACTGCTTTTATCTAACGCTAGTTGTCCCCTGATTGGTTGCAGCTTGAGCAGTTACACGTTTCCAGCCGAGGTACAGGCAACAGCCAAATTACAGGGTAGCTAGCGTTTGACAAGCGCGACTCGTAAAACCACTTGAGAGTTTCGTCAGATTTGATTAACTCTGCGTAGAAGGCATCGGAAATCTATTTGTTACACATATTGCCTATGAAAGGTGCGTTCTAAAAAGATCGAAACAATGCTCAGTAATCGTCCATTCACAAACATGTGACTGCAGTGACATAAGACAGCAAGTAATGTCCATGGAGCTGCGAGCAGATGAGCCAACACACCAAGGCCTAATCAAAAAACCCGTATCTTTTCTTTCCAAATGTATAACGGAAAATTTATGGGTTTGTATGACATTCGAGTGAGTTAAAATCAAACTGGTTACACGGAATATGCTGTTGTTTTAATCATTATCTATTGTTTTACCTCCACCATTCTGTTGAGAATTAGAGCCTGATGAAGCTGTTGTCTGTGAAGTTGGACCGCTGTTACCAGATGGCGCTGTTGAAACCGCCGCAGAAGTTGTCGACGTCTGAGCTGTAACATATTGACACTCGGTAAGACGTGTTGCATGATTCAGGTTATGTAGGTCCATAGAAAAATTCTTTATTTAGTTATCTTGGGAACATCATAGGCTTATGGCACAAATGGCAAGTCATATTCAGGCTAAACATGCTTTATGTACTGGTTTTCAAAACGTCTTTAGGAATTGTAAAATGTTTCAGTTTTATTTGAAGGACTATCAAAATGATATGGTCATCACCGGACTACGGATCGAATCCAATTGTCACGTTTCTCATTCGCGACTTTCTGTATAACGTGTAATATAGTAGCCCTTACAAACGCATCGTTCGCTTGTAGTAAACGTTACAAACAAACACAACGTAGAGTTTGACATCATTAAAGGAGTCGAATTCTCGCCTATACCATAACACAGGACAAGGGAGTCATTTTGCTACCTCTGGTCGAGATATGAATGTACAGTATTTACCTGAAGCACTGGACGTTGAGGTAGGTGGCACTGCTGCTGTTGTTAACCCACCGGTAGTCATTGTTGTTGCACCTAAAGTGCTCTGGCTCTCGGTGGATGTGGCACTAGAGGTCGTGGTTGTGTTGTCAGCTCCGGTGGAAATGACTGATGTCGCAGTTGTTGTCGTCGTCAGAGCTGAAGTGGTTGAGTTATCCGTCGTGGAATTGGAAGATTGTATTGTCGCTATTGCAGCTGACAGGATTATCCAACCCACGGTAAGTCGTCGGAAGGGCATTGTCACATGTTTGTTACTCTGCCCCCTGTAAAACCTTGCTCACTTAATATACGTAGCACATGGCGACGGGTCAAACATAATTTTGCAGCAAAGTACTTTACAGCATTGCACGATCCTGCCACGCTATAACGCAGTAATTTTGATACTTAAAGTAAAAACTCAAAAGTTTTGCTTAGTTCCGGAGTAGTAAAAGTGTGACGTATTAAGGGCCGAGGATCAGTTATTGTTTCTATGTATTTTCGCAATTTCCCATAATGAGTTAGTTGAGTGTCACCTGGGAGTAATATTTCATTATAGTCCTTGGTGCCACTATGCAGCTTGTCGATGTAAGCTTTATTAAATTCAAAACACTGAAAACATATCTGTGATTATCCATAAACCTTGAAGCCAAATAAAGCTGTTTTATAGTGTCAACAACGGCCCTTTTCACAGGCAATTCGTTATTAGATTGGCTGATTACATTTTTAAAGAAATCAGCTTCACCTTTCTTTCTTTCTCTCTCTCACATCTCTTGATAACAAATTAAACACTTTGTATAACACTTTTATTCGGTTATACTAAATATTTGTGACGAAGTTCCTTACAATAGCACATCTATAGTTTCGCTTTTATATTTTAGCTTAATCATAAATTTGCGAAGAGTAAGTTCGCATGGCGTAAATGAAACACGATCATGGCCCCTAGTTCTAGAGATGCCACATATGTTCTTCATTTCAGGATTTCGCGTAAGTAAGTCTTGAACCCCCTATTTAGTGTTAAATGGTTTTTGTTCTGTATACATACTTTTGATTCATTAATTTTTTCATGTAAATGAATGTAAACGAAAATTGAAGTTACGAAAAATTGCACCCAACCTCGGTGAAAATCTGCTTTTATTCAAACAAAGTTAACCGGAGTTTCTCAAGAACCATTCAAGTTTTCCTTGATTAATTATACATTCCTGATATACAATTTCCTGAGAAACAAATTTGTTTACAAACCAGGGTAAAAACCTGCGTAAATAATTCTAACACGAATCCAGGCAACTTACCATTTTGCACGATGGCTACGAGTGTTGCGAAACATACACCGTGTGAGACGGACAACTTGCACAGCGCGTTAAGCACGTAATGTTTGTGAGGACCGTGTTTGTTTAAATTGGCCGACAATTCAGATGCGCTTCTTACACAAAACGTCGTCAAATATTTGCTTTTGCCAAGACCAGTGTCCATAATAGAAGAACGTAAGTATACTGTGAAAGTTGTCAAAATAAATCCCGCGCGCATGTCACCTAAATTCGGAGCAACAAAAGACGCACACAAAGAAAACCATTAGGGACTCACTGGCAGAAAGAATATCTTTCGCCGACCTTTTGTAGTTCTGGATTTTTTGCTGACACTCGTACCGTGTTTGTCTTTTATGACTGATTGCTGATGTTAAAAGGTTGCGCCCTGCTGCAAGGATTGCAGATTTTTCATGATTTTGTCTGTTGTAGTGAAATAAATTCGTTATTTTTACCATTTTATTATTATCATCATCGTCATCGTCATTGTCATCATCATCATCGTCATCGTCGTCGTCATCACCATCATCATCGTCGTCGTTGTCGTCATCATCGCCATTGTTTTTGTTACATTAGGTCTTCCAAAATCTCCTCAATGGGACAACTATTTGAATATAAGACGATTAAGATGCATATCATATCTAAATGAATCTGTGTAACTCTAATGTGCATTTCATGGCGTCCACTTAAATTATGATCTTGGCCAGACATAGATAAGCACGTGTTAATCTACTAAGTGTAAACACGACAAATTTAGACGAATAGATCCGGCTAACATTAATTTTAAAAGTGACCCCCGTCCTTTACATAATTTGTGTAGCTGGTTTTACACGGTTCATAGCGTCGTAAAACTCGATTCTCTTGTGAGTAAATACAGGACATTACACCTTAAAGAGACAAAACACCTTCCTCTTTAAGCCAAATGCGTAAAATGAAAAACGATTTTGGCTGTAAATTCTCATGAGACACACGAGAACACAACATGTGATGTTAGTAAAACTAACGATGACCGAGGAATGATTTCCTGCCAAATCGATAGATGGCGCGTACACCTCTTCTATGCACAAACACGAATGAAATGAGCACCAACACACACTACAGCCGTCACAATCGGGAAAAGAGGCCCGATGCAAAAAGGTCAATCATTCAGGCTACAAGCAAGCTATGCTTTATTTCACAGCTGAAGAACGCGGTTTTAGACGCATTACGATGTTCTCCTGTTGAGTGCAACAAGTTGGGCGGATTACCGCTGTATCCAATATCTTACACGACTGATTAAGTCCATTCTGGCATTCATGGTCTGCTCTCTTTAGTACAATTGCGCTAATCACCAATAAGATCTTATCTTGCCTGGGCCGTGTTCTTAAAACTAAAAGTTGATTTATATAATGTTTGAACCTGAACCAATGACATTTCTGAATTCTACGTCAAATGCTAATCATGTTTAGTTTTTGAATCACCAAAATCGCCCAACAGCCGAAATCAAGACAATCTATTTTGTCCGAACGTATTACTCCAACGCACTGGGTTTGGCTGTGTTGATACGCGGTCGGTAATATGGTGGAACCACTTTACTTTTCATAACGCTTACATCCTTTACATCCTTGGCACAGATACACAATTCTTATATTTGACCTAAGAAGTTGTTTTTAGCAGTATATGCTATTTCAATAAATATATTACGGCTCATATGTCAGTTTTATTTTGTTACGCGCATTAAAACATGGTCACAAAGCTAAGGTCACGCGGTTCCTGTATGCCCCGATTTTTGCGCGTAGTTGGCCTTATGACTCCAAAGGGTGTTCACTTTTAACTGAAGCATATGTCTAGGATAATAAACGAACCGTATTTTTACTAAAATGGCTCGAAAAAGGCTGCCTTCCCCTTTAATGATTCAGTTTTCCGGAGTCGATAGGTATACAAACATTTTTAGTACACATGCTTCCTCAAATTAAGTTTTAACAACGGAATCTGAAATTCTGACAATTTTAAAAGTGGCCTCAGAAGTCTGCTGTAATTAAACAAGGTCGATCGTTTGAGTTTTTGCAAAATGGAACTCAAACAAGATTTTGAAGAGTTAAGAAAAATGAATTGCTTGTATGTAAATTTTAAAAACACCAAGAACTTTATTGTGATAATAACGCAGGCGTTCCCGTTCATAGGATCAGCTACGCCGAGTGTGCGGCTTTTAATGAAACGGGCGCCTGAGATCCGTTCCTCAGTAAAACGTACGTTTTGGGGTAAATCCAGAACCAGTGATCCTCAAACGCCGCAAGTTGAAACTTCTGCCAAAACGAGCAGGTGGAGCGGTTTTACTCAACAAACCAGCTCGAGAGCGCCTCGACTTCTCGGAGTAATAATGCATGCTGGAGTCCACTCCAAGATCAAGCTAAATCTGCCATGGAACAAGTCCCAATGCCGATAAAATGCTAGGTTGAGTAACACTGTGAAGCCTGGTACCGGCCTGCATCTTGTCATACCAGACAAAGACTATGCTGGGCAGTTAACAAAGGGGACAAATGTTATCACAAGTCCACAACGGCGCTGTATCTGGTAAAGTCACTCAGAACGCGAGAGGGCCCTAATGGGACAAACCGGTGTCAGCTCTTTCTTTGGACATCCTGGTAAAATAGGCGTACTAAGTGGTGGTCGAGGAGCGACTGTCCCTAAAAAAAAAATTTCGAGTGTTAGCAAGTAACGATCAATAACAAACAACTAATTATAAAAAGTTTCGGCTCGCAACTAAAATATAAGTGAAAATTGGTTCTTAAATAAATCATTGTTAGGTTTGAAAGTGGACGAACCCAGTATCGTGCTTTGCCAATTTTTATGTTGCAGTTTAGGTGGACTATGGCATTAGAATTTTGAAGAAATTTGAGATGGAATTTTCCATTTTTAAGATGCCATTGCAAGGTGTTTCAGGTATTGTCATAATACTCAAAACTCTTAATTGGAAAACATGCATTTACAGTTTGCTTGTTAAGTGAATGTACACAATTTAACTAATGAATCTATGTCTACCGTAATCTGTGTCCATTTTTCTTGACAAAAGGGGTGTTATTGATTCAGAGGATGACTGTAAATATCCTTTGTGAAATTGTTTACAGAGCCCTAAAGCTATGTCCTAAATAATTCATAAATCTGGATGAAGTTCATGCATTGAAGGAGACGTAGAAGAAGACGTAATAATAATGATAATAATAATAATAACCATAATAATAATAATAATAATAATAATAATAACCATAATATTAATAACAACAATAATAAGAAGAAGAACAAGAAGAAGAAGAAAAAGAAGCTGTTGAGTATATAGGCCAAAACTGTTCACCTTTCTGGAAATTCTCTCTCAACTTATGCTTAAGCCTATTAATGCTTGAATGATAAAATAGAATTGAGGTCATACATTAAGTGAACGGTAATTGGTGTCCCATTTTTCTTGATAAAGAGCGTGGTATTGATTCAGAGGGCGAATGTAAATATCCTTTGTGTTTGCAACACAGTTTTTGGAGCACAGTTTTGTCTCAGCCAACTAGCAAGCAGTCAGTAATGTTTTTCAATAGATTTTCAAACTATAGGGTCTGCCCAACGTGATTGATTTGGTTATTGACCAGTGCCTTTTTTAAGATGCCGGTAATGTCGTGATTAATTGTCAGAAATTTAGAGACCGGTCTCACATGTAACATCTCCCTAATGTGCATAGTTGCGGAGGCTCAGCTTCAACTTCAAGCAAAATAAAAACAAAACTTTTAACGTTTTAACTCGCCAAACTACAGCATGTGTGGTGTACCCGGGCATAGAATATTCTCCGAAAAATGATTTTGAAATGTGTTTTTGTAGGCACCTCTGCAGAAATACAAGGTCCTTAAAATTTCATAAATTATTGCAAGTTGCTTAGATAATTGTCATAAATTATATCTAAACTGTGACTGCCAGCAATTACATGGCAAAAACGTTATTTCGTAATTGCGAAGTGGGTGCACAAGTGGCGGGGGTAAAGGTGCCATGCCTCCCCCCCCCCCAAAAAAAAAACTCAGCCAGATTCCATTTTGTAGTCCGGAGATGCGAATGTCTGACGGGCAAAATCCTGGCTAATACTCTTCCCTGCGTACTCCATGTACCAGACATGTGCAGGCCGCTCATGTGGGCATGTTGTACAGATTACCTAGAACAATTTTGCATACTTTGTTAACGAACTGAGGAGTTAGAGACGTAACTTGAGGGTCTAGCAGTGTGCCCCAGTTGGACTCGAACCCACGACCTTAAGCAAAGGAAGTGGACCCCCACTAGGTCTCAACGCCTCCTCTCCTAAATCTTAAAAGTCACTTTCATGAAACAGACATGTTACATATTCTGCTTTCTTCTACCATTCATTCACCACAGATTAACAACTAGTCTGTGATTTTATGTCCATATCTAGAGCATATCATTGTTCCTTGTACAAAATATAGTTTCCATTTGTTGGGGTGTTTAACCAGTGTTGTAAATAAAGTTATCCGTGTAGTCCTCACTCATCACGTAAGCGTTGATTGCATTTTGTATTGCATCATAATTGCATTGCATATTTTTATGCAAAAGCAAAACCATCTGTTAAAACAGCAGACGAACTGGGATTGTTAAAGATACGAGTCAACTACGCCACAGTGGCGTTGCTTTATTTCACAATGTAATCTAACTTTGTTGCAAAGTATAATCTGACAAATTTGAATTGTTCTTTGTTTTATTTCAGAGTATTCTTCCTGTGTATTGAAGTTGTCATTATTTTTGTTGTTGTTAGTTTTTCTTTACAAATTAATTACCAGCCATTATTGATAACAAGAAATGCAATTACTTATAATCGAATAACGTATGCAATTACTTGTAATTGATTATTGACAAAGTGATAATAACAGTCTGCGTCCTGTACCTAGTACAGCTACGAGCCTAGCACTTTTTGTGAGACAAGTGTCTCTTTATGGTCTCTAGTGGTTTGAGTTACCCAAAACTAATGTCTGGCCGAAACGTTTGCTTTTCCGCTAGCTCTTTTGTCATTGAAGCTGTTAGCGTTTTCGCCATGTGAGCCATAGACGGCAGTACACGGACCGCCAACTCCGTGCACTTTCAATGGACGAAATCTGTGGTCTTACACTAGCGACACCTGACCAAATTATCTGGTATTATTTCCGACAAGTACGTCGCCTGCCACAGACGGCCTCTGTGCCTGCTAATCGTGGTCGGCTGTTGTGTGGTCGGGCGGTAGTAGCATTGCTAAAAGTACTCATGATACCAACAGTTCCACTAATGGAATACTTTGAACAGTGTTTCAATGCCGAAATTATTATTATTTTTTTTTTTTGGTAGCACTGGACAGTAAAATAGATGCGACAATTTCCCGCAGCAATACACTACCGGTAACCGGTAACTGGAGCAGATAATTTAGGAGAGTGGTGCCTCCTCTAGGATAGTACACAACAAAATGTCGGAGTTGCGAATTTGTTGTCCATAATGTATGTGAGAACCTTGAACGAAGCGTTGTAAATGACGTGTTCATTAACTTGTGTGTCCTTCATATTCTTTTACAGCCCTTTCATTTTTAAGCAGAACGGCACGTGTAAGACATCCATAGTGAGACAGAAACGACAAAAATATTTTATAATAGTACTAAAAAACTCACAATTATGGGTAATGCAAATTTAATACAAATGAATAAAAGCCCACATGAAACCAATTTGCCAAATTTTCAAATAAAGAAATTCTTGAAAGGCGGATTTTCCCAACTTTTTCTTTCCTCGTCAACTGCTTTTGTTCAGTTACACGTAACACCACCGATCCCCTCCCCCCCCCCCAGAAGTTACGGCCTGATAACAGCAGCAATAAAATTGAAATGGCTTGTCGTTAGCAAAGGCTCGGCAGTAAAATTGTGCGTTGAATTCTGTACTGCAGTAATCGGCAGTGTGGCCTGCTCCTTGTCTGACCAAAACACATAACTAGTGACTTATAATAAAAAGCTAAGTCAGCTAATTTATAAAAATATAAATTTCCGACAGGTCCACGATACACTTGCGACTAGTCGTCGGGAAATTCATGGCCTGTGCACTAGCTCTTAGAAAAAATGCAATACAATTGATACTATACAAAACAATACAACACAGCTCGAAACATAATGTTAATTAACGAATGTCCTTGTTTCGTGGCAGTAAAGCGAGACGTTGAAGGGCTGGAAACCGGGCATGGCAATTGAAAAGGATGGCTGGACCCAGACGCTGTTTGGCTGCCATTGTTGAAATCTTAACCGAACCACTTAGGGATTGAAAAAATTTCCACGATTTTCCGAACTTGCTGGTGATGTAAAGACACAGAATAGAACTCTAAAACATTCTGTGGACACGGGCATGCCCATTTTCGAATTTGCGAGCTGTCCAACTGTTTTCATGAGTGCAGTTGATTGATAAGGGAACTCAAGTATTATCGCAGGAAACAGACGTTAATTAAATAAGGAATTTACAAAAAACAAAAATGAGCTGACGTGACTGGTGGAGGGAAGTTTATGTTTGCTGGTCTCGAATTGTGCTTGTGCGCGTGAATGCTTGTAGCGCATGCGTGTGTGTGAATGTGTCCTTCATTTGTATACATTGGTGCTATACTGTTTTTAAAAAGTAGAAACCCCGTAACTGTAATGTCATTGCCCATAATGTTTCTAACATACATATTGTTTGTCCTCATGTGGCGAACTGCACGCTTGTACACTATCTATTCGACAGTCTGTATCGTGCCATTGAAGAGGTGTGGAACGCGAAAGCTCGTCAAAAATATATTTTGAACAATTCCTGACGAAAGTACCAAGTCGCAACGTCTGGTCCTGAGTAATTCCGATCCCCCAGTGAGGAAATGTCCAGAAAAAATCACAAAGTTCACGATTTTTGAAATACGTCACAAGGGAAAACTCTGGTTACCATAGAGTTTCTAATTTCCCCCTCACTTAACATAAATGCGCGCATGCGCTCACAGTCATTTGCTTGAGCTTGCATGACGTCAAAGGTCACATATCAGGGAACTGTACCATGTCAAATATGTGCTTTGCCTGGTGGGAGAAAATCGACGAAGTGGCAAGCAGTTGACAGATCGTTTTTTTTTTAAATTTGAAATTAAAAGAAAATGCTTTGATATCAAAAGAAATAAAAAATCTTTACGAACAAACCTTAAAGTACCCGGTGAACAGGTTGAATTCTGTTTCAGTGGCGGAGAACCACTTTCAATGTTGCAATTTAGAATTTTTATCGCGTTTCAGACCTCTTCAGTGTGCTGCTCGAAACGTGGGAATATTTTAATTTATTTTGATAGATTTTAACTGACTTTCGTCTTTTTGCTACTCACTATTTTTACGTAACTGTAATGCTATGTGGCCAATTTTATGAGCTTAAAAACAATTTAATGCACTTTTCGCAATTTGTCAGCTAAATAATGTGGAAACGCAGTTTTAAATAATACATTGTGAATTACAAGTACTTGACTTATTAATATTTTGAGTGGTATGAGACATACCGTAAGGTCTGTAGATTTCGTCTCACGTTCCTTGAAATAATCCATTTGTTAATTTAGAGAGGAATTTTAAACATGGCAAATGATGACAACGTTTTATTTTGTTAAGGGCAATTTTGGGAGGGGCGCTGAGTTTAATATGTTTCAGAACCGTCTCATGGTGATGAACGGAATTAAAAATGATTTTTGATCAGAAAGTATCACCAAATAAGAATAAAAAACAAGTTTTGTTTCTTTGTGTGTCGAGTGCGAGCAAAAACTGATGACTTGCTACCGTTCACAAAGCGAGGTAGTCTGTGTTTTGAAAATTGTGGAACGGCGACTACTGTTTTTTGAGAACACTCTGACCTGTGTTCTTTTCGTGAATTGGAATATGAAAAGTTGGAACATCGGCTTTACTAGTATAAAAAATCTTTCCGTTAAAAATATAAACCCGTGTGTTCGTCAGAAACAATGTAATTATCCATGTTACTAAAAGCGGAGTACATTTTGGGAAATTATCAGAAAGAAAATACAAGGTTTTAAATTGGCGTTTACTAGTACGCAAAAAATATGAGAAATGGTAACATGAAGGAATGCAATGAACACTGGAAAAGTTCTCTCTTGCCTTCTGTGGCGCTCACGATGAGTATTTCTGTGTGTGTGGATAATTTTTCCTTTTTTGTGTTTATTGTATACACGCTTTGCTTCATTTAATAAAAATAAAAAGAAATCTTGCGAAAGGAATAAAATTGAACTAATAGCGTCAACACAGAGGACTCTGTAGTACATGCACTTCAATCACCACCAAGAGCAGATGTTGCCATCGGGTGATATTCAATCAGCATTGATATTATATGTCAAACACCATTTTGATCCATAACTGCGAAATAGACAAACCAGTATATCATCTTAGCAACCGATGGCTACCGCAGTCATAATTTTTTTAGGGAGATAAATTTGTAATGGTGCAAAAGATAGCTCTTTTGTACACGAATGTATAATTATCCGATTCCCTCAACACGCTCAACAATCTTGTACATACACAATTTTCTCAAATGGAGATGCACATTTAACTTCAAAAACATGGCAGTATTACAAGTTTATTGAAATAAACAACATAAGCACTTATCAGTCACCAGTCGGAAGTACTTATCATCAAACACCCAAATATTGGTTCAGGTTACACCCTATCTACACAATAACGAAAAAACACGAGAGTAACATTTCAACAAACACATCATATTGCGCAGACAAAAGATATTCTAGTCAAAAAATATCACCGTACTTATGAAACATGTACATCTACACATCTTGCAGAAACACGCGTTACTCAGTATTACTTGACATTATTCCTCCAAGTACTGGAATGTCTTCACCACACCTGTATAATATTCCACTACAGACACATGGCCCGGGGCCGGGAGACATATTCCAGTTGGATAATTTACACCATCAGGGGGCACGATCACGTGTGCACCTGCGTTGTTGTATAAAATCACCTGATTTTTGTGACCGTCTGCCACCAAAATCTGATCGTGTGCGTCCACACAAACACCGCGTGGCCAATTACTCAGATGATGGCTCAGTGTGGCTAAAAGCACCGTCCGTGTGTGGTCAATTACAAGTACACGACCGGGAAGCCAATGACTGACCACCAAATGACCACGGTTATCCATGCACACATGTTGTGGTGTGAAGTCACTTAGCCCTAGGGCGGGGCCGTCCATCTGGTGGTGAATATTACAGTCAAAGTCTGTAATAATCACCCGCCCCCCTTGTGTATCACTCACAATCAGCCGGTCACCGTGACATGTAATAAACCCCTCTTGTTCATATACATTAGGACAGATCTTCATCACATGACCATCGGCATCATACCTAACAACACCCTTGATGCCGTCGTCCGTGATGAAGATCTCTCCATCACTGTTACATGTCACGTCACCTGGCACCTGCACTTTGTGACGAGTTTGGTGTAATTTCAGCTTTAGTTTAAAGTCGTGTTTATGCCTACTAAACACTTTCACATTCTTGTTCTCCAAGTCTGTTACAACAAACCTCCCATCATGAACTGCCAGTCCAAAACATCCGGACTCCGTCTCCCTCTTACCCCGGCTGATAAAACTACCAACACTACCTGCAGGTTCTTTAACAGTCGGTGGTGGACTGACAAGCTGAACGGGTGATTTGGATGAAAGATGAAGTTGTGACACTTTCGAGTCCATTAGTTTTGATTCCACAGTAGCTCCAGTATCAACAGACACGTCAGGTACTGACAGCTCACATGGTACAAAGCTAAGTACATGTTTGTCAGCATTAAGTTCAAACTGATAGATATTTAACGATGCCAGAGTGTCAGCGACATCCTCGAACTGTAGAGTTGATTCAGCAGGATGCGCTCTTTCGATCAGTCTCTTGGCGTATCTCAATGTACTCATCAGAGACAGTCGAGTGTGTTCAGCCGCTTCGTAAGCTGCTTGAGTTTGCTTTTGGGTCAACTCGAACTTCTCAGTCAGTTTAGTGATCGCTTCACTTCTCTTAGTTTCCAGCGCATCATCAACTTTCTTCTTAAAATCATCAAAAATTTTGCCAAGCTCTTCAAGCTTTCGTGCTAACAGTTCTTGGTTCAGTTCCTCACGAATATTCTTGCGTTCATCTGATAAAGCCTTCAGGTGATCCATTGCGTCTATCCAAGGCTCTATTAAACCTGTGAGCACCTCGATTGCTTTCTGTGAAGCTTCTTCAATATTTTTCATCTTATGCCGATCGTGGTCGAGTGCGTTACACATGAAACACACGGGTGTTTTGCATAGTTCACAGTAAAGTTCAAGCAACCTGTTAGGGTGTTTCGGGCAACACACTGCTTGGTGTTCTCGTATCTCCTCAAAGTGCATGCCAGCTGCGACTTCCTCCAAACTGACCACTTTGTGAGTTAAAGTGATACCAGTCTGACAGTGAACGTCTGCACACTTTTTACACAAGTGGTGAGCGCATTGTATACACATAAGATCTGCTCCCACTGTGGATCCCTTTTTGTTACATACAAAACAGAAGACATTGGTAGCTTTGGGAATGCAATCGTTCATGTTGTTAATGAAATGATTGAAGGCAAAACCAGCAGCACCATCTTCCGGTATGTCAAAAACTCGATTGCACCGAGGACATGAAAACTTGCCGCCTTTGCCTCGTTTGTCAATAAATGTTTGTAAGCAGTCATGGCAGAACGTGTGAATACACGGCAGGTGGCGCGGTATTTTCGGTCTCTCTAAACATATCGGGCATATTAATAGCCTTCGAATGTCGTCTGCATCCTTGGAGCTGATTGCCATATTCTCGTCACTTGCTGACCTGAAGATGCAATTTCACTATTAATGTTTCATCAAGTGAGCCACGCAATGAATTGAGAACCTCCTACAAATACTGGTGTTACATTTAGCATTTTTCAAATTTCCGCGACCGAAAGTTAAATTTACAACATTAAGAGCCTCCATCAATATCAGCCACTCAGAGAGAAACCAAAGTGCACACGTTTGAAAAATGCCTCATGGCATAGTACCAGGGGCCTCAAACCTCAACCCTTACAACGTGTACACCTTCAAAACATGACAGTTCTAAAAACTTGACCCTAATAACAGTTGGAGATCAGCAATTGCAGTTATCTTCACAGCGCATGCGCGAGCTAGCTCATTCGTGTAACCAAAGACTATAGTCTATAATCTATGGTGTAACCATACAGGTCGTCCTCTTCAAATATACGAAATGGAGATGCTATGCCAACTTCTACCGCCAATCACCACACTTCGTTACAAGCCAATTTAACAAAGGTCAAAACTGTTTGTATGGTTTACTAATTGGCATGACAGCAAACCCAATAATATTTTTCTTTATTTTCTTTTTTCCGAAAAAATTGGCAGAATAATTGATAGTTCCATGCTGTGAATATCAGCGATTTTTAGGAATCAATGTCGTTAGTTTTTTGCACAACTGGTAAGTAACATGGTTTAATATCGATCGAAAGCTGTCAACAGACCAATACGAAGAAATCGATTTCAATCACCAATCAACCTATTGGCCCAGTATCCTATCACGTTGCAGCTGTGACGCCACATTCATCCAAGGTCCTACTTTATTCATATTCTAACACCGTCTAGTCACGTGACATCATCTCATGAATTATGTAGTGACTGCAATAGCAGCTGAGGCATTGTTACTTGTGCTACGGCATGCCGTTACTAAGACCTATTGTTCGCATGAAAAGTATCTGTTTTGACTACATCAAAAAAACTTTTACGTATGGAAAACGAAACCGGTTCTCTGCTTCATGAAAAGTGACATCAGACTTCGGTCTGAACTTTGGTCTTACACTCCAAGCAACTATTTTTGAACTTTAGTTAATCCAGTCTCAATTCAGCAAAAGAGCAAGTACTCTTCAGCATATAAACATGGCTGTTAGTTACTGAGATAATCCAGATAACTTATTTATAGCGTGTGGTGCGTTCATAATCATTTGGCTATACATTTTTCAGGAATTGTGAAGTGTAAGCGGAAGATCAAATTCATGTCTTAGTCGTAACTTAAACACTTTCATGAAACCATGGAAATGATAGTCATCAGTCGAAAGTCAGGCACTCGTTCATGACTTCCGTTGCATATATCATGCAGGATATGCACAACTAGATGAACAAGAATCTGATGAACAGAATAATCTCTGATGAAAACGGCTGTGTGATCAACATCCGATTTTAAAAATAATGAGCACCGCCGAAGCTAGACCGCCGGTTCGCTGGTTAGATAGGACGTTATCAAAGGTCTCCTCTATAAGATTATAGATTTTAACTTAGTGAAATAATATATTTTCTGAAAGTAGGAAGTCTGTAAAAATTGATTGCTTTTAAATGAGATTCGCAAAAAGGCACATAAAGAGCAAAATAACTTTATCATTATCAAGATCAAATGTTACTTAATATAAAACTTCAAGGTGAGATCTCAAAATCGCTGTTACGATATGATTTCGTTTTGGTTTATGCAGCTTTCAGTTTTTTGAAAATCGCAAGTCTCATTTTTTATATCCCGTCATGTAAAAATGGAATATATGTAGATTATTACATGGCGAAGTCGTTATCCCCCGTTATCTAGAGCCCGAGTGGATTTTGGAGAATTATCGCCCGAGGGGCGTTAGCCCCGAGGGTGATAATTCTCCAAAATCCACGAGGGCTCTAGATAAGGGGGATAACGGCTGAGAACATGTAATAATCTATTTATACCACATACTAAACGAGAAACATTGCAATGAATCGATTTACCTTTTCTGACTCTCCACGGCTTTGTAACTACTTTCTATGTCAGAGGCCCGGGGTCGGAGGTCGTGACCTTTTAAGAAAAGCCGGGCTATTTTTGTCAAATAATGCTTTTACTCAAAACCAATTGAAAACTTAAATATAATAGAAATAAACTGAATTTATAAATTAAGGTTTACCAACTATTATAGCTTAAAACACGTTTTTTTCACGCTAAGCTTCGACCGGGAAATTATCGTCTGCTAAAGTAGGTTACCACTGGTAACTGAATATAATTCTCAAGCCAAAGATCCTGACGACACGATACCCGCATTCAAACTGGAGATCGGTGATTTACAAGTAAGAGGACATGAGAGAAATATTTCATTGAATTAAGATATCATTTTTATGGAAATTATGTGTCTTATTTCTCGTAGCGTATACGTACAGTACAATGCGGTTTGTTGAACGTGCGATTATTGCGCGTGCTCATTTAAGTATTATATTTTCACTCTTGATGACGTCAGCTGCTGCGTGGTGTAGTGGTTAAGGTCGGCGACCAGCAAACTCAAGGTTCCGGGTTCGACTCCGTCCTCGGTTTCCCGCCAAATCGTTATCTCACTAGTGAGATAACTTTATGGGTTATTACACGGTTGTATCTGTCATTTGACGCCAATAATGTGGTATAAAATAGCATCTGAATGTCATTAATATCCAGTACATCGTTTCTGAGATATGATATTTCGAAGTTAGTTAAATTTAGACATTTTTCTAGGGTCCTAGATCTCAGTACGCCTAACAGTTGGGCAGAGAAATGCATATATAAAGATTTAAAACAGGGATTAATCTAGACTCAAACACAACCTTCCGAAATCAGAAGATTCAGACAACATGTAACTCATAAGGCAAAAGTGAAGTAACGCCACATGAACTGCGTGCAAGTATATAATGCCATACAGCACTCACGACATACGCGGTTGCTTATTGGTGAAAACTTTGAATTATTATAGTCATGCGTGATCAGCACTGTTGGCGCCATCGACACTGGTAACATTAAAGATCATTCCCAAAATTATTGAATATAGCGGTGCCAGTAGAGAATCAGTTTCCGCTGAATCGGGGTCAGTTACTTCTTGATTCTCAAAATCAGTGACATCTATAATCGACTATTGCTTTCGTAATCTGATATGCCAAGTCGTCCAATAGGCCCTATAATAGAGAACGAAAAATGGGACTCCTTGGCTGCGAAGGTGGGACATTTCGTAAAAATACGAGACATCTAGCTGACTTTACGCCGAACGCATGACTAAAACGCCAGCCGGAGTAATTTTGCAAGAGAACGAGAAAATCCCGATGGGGTCATTTTGAAGCTCGTGAGAAATTCACGGTTGCCGTAACTCCCAAACTCGCCCTAATCGCGTTTTTTTTCGTTGCCGCTTGGAGTATCACTTTGATAATAAATCAATTTCGTTTGCTTTGAAATGTGAGACATTTTGACAGAGTGGCGGGAAGGCGAAAAAACGTCACAAAACAGGGTCAGTTGGCAAGCATTTGTCCACATAACCACCTCAAGCAGTGTTTGACGTCATTATTTAGTTTCCGAAAAGCCATGAAGTTAACAGCAAAAAGTTTTATAAAATATTTTCTACAAACCTGAAAATGGAAAAACTCCACCCCGCAGCCCAGCAAGTTTGAACGGCGTCCGTACGCCGAGGGGTCACTCGAGGCTATGGCGCAAATTGATCTTCTGAAAAGCAAGCACCCCAGCAGATCTATACAGGGCCAATCAATAAAGCCTATTGTGTCACGTGTTATCATTTCGTGAGGACTACGGTTGTACGTCATAGTCGGTGGGCCGGCCTCCCGTTCTGTAACGCTAGAACCTCGCTAAAAAGCAAGACTCCGCGAGATTACTGTACGTGAGATATTGCCGTGCGTTTTAAATGAGAGCACGTGACTTTGCCTAGACTTTAGCTAGGTCCTAGCGTAGGTCCTAGCGGCTACTGAACGCACGCCAGATCTCATACTCGCTGGGTCCCCCAGCCAGCACGCAGGTACCACGCAGTGACATGCGCTTTAGCATTAGTTGATGTAACTTCGGCAGTCATTGGTTAGCTTTACAACACCGTGAAACAGTGATGGAGGACTGTGAACGATTCTTAGCCTTGTCAAGGAAGTGGCGTAGCAGCAACTACTAGGCCCATTTCGTTTCTACAGTGATGTTTAATAGCCGCGTGCTTGAAGCACATACATGTACAATATATAAACATATATCTGGCCGATTTAACCGTCGTGTTATTCCTACTGCTTGAATACAAGACAGTATCGTAAACAAACGTCATTGATAGTAAAAAGATACATTCCGAAAAAGCGCAACCACAATTTCTAGGATTAACATTTCCTGAACATAATTTTTAAGCACCGATATGTCTGTACAACAGACCACATTTACACTTCAGTCCATCAGTCATGCCAACACAGACTGTAGATTATCCATGATGCCAGTTTGTTTGCGTAAAGAGCTTCCTGTTGAGAATTCGACTAGCCAATCAGAAACGCCGGTGTAAAAAATTCCTCAGGAAAATTAAGTGATACCTGCGTGACTAGCTGGTTCCCTGCATGCCGCTAGGTGGTCAGTAGCAAGTACGCAATTATCACTTAATTTTCCTCGGGAAATTTTTTTACATCGGCGCGTTGGCTAGTCGAATTCTCAACAGGCAGCGCTTTACGCAAACAAACTGCCATGACTGATGGACTGAAGTGTAAATGAAGTCTGTTGTACAGACAAAGCGGTGCTTATAATTCATGGTCAGGAAATGCGAATCCTAGGAATTGTAGTTGCGCCTTTTCGGCCTCTTTCTACTGTCGATGACTTTTGTTTACAATACTGTCCTATATTCATACAGTATGAATAATACACCGGTTAAATCGGCCAGATATGTGTTTATTGTACATGAATGTGCTTCAAGCACGCGGCTATTAAACATCACTGCAGAAACAAAACAGTTGCGCCGGGCGACGCCACTTGCATGATAAGGCTAGAAATCGATCATAGTCACGGTGTTGTAAAGCTAACCAATGACTGCTGAGGTTACATCAACCAATGCTAAAACGCGTGCCACTGCGTGATACCTGCCTGCTGGCCTCACTGGTTCCCTGCGTGCCGCTAGTTTCGGTCAGTAGCCAGCACGCAGGTACATGTATCATTTAATTTTCCTCGGGAAATTTTTTTACACCGGCGTTTCTGATAGGCTAGTCGAATTCTCTAACAACAGGGCAGCGCTTTACGCAAACAAACTGGCATCATAGATACTCTACGGTCTGTTGTACAGACAAATCGGTGCTTAAAATTTATGGTCAGGAAATGTAAATCCTAGAAATTGTGATTGCGCCTTTTCGCCGTAGTGCATCTTTCCACTGTCGATGACTTTTGTTTACGATACTGTCTTGTATTCATACAGTATGAATAACACACCTGTGAAATCGGCCGGATATGTGTTGATTGTACATGTATGTGCTTCAAGCTCGTGGATATTAAACATCACTGCAGAAACGAAATAGTTGCTGGGACGCCACTTGCTTGACAAGGCTAAAAATCGTTCACAGTCCACCATTTCTTCACTGTATTGTGAAGCTAACCAATGACTGCTGAGGTTACATCAACCAGTGCTAAATAAGCGAGTGCCACTGCGTGATACCTGCGTGCAGGCTAGGCACGTAGGCAGGATCAGCGAGCGTGCTGGCACGTGGAGGACTAGCGAGCCTTCGTGATGGCAATTGACCACCTAGCGGCACGCAGGGAACCAGCGAGGATCTCATAGCGTTCGTCTTTGTGAGTACTTTGGGGGGGGGGCAACCTAG
Organism: Phoronis australis; assembly: GCA_002633005.1. Taxonomy (NCBI): domain Eukaryota; kingdom Metazoa; phylum Phoronida; family Phoronidae; genus Phoronis; species Phoronis australis. The sequence continues at coordinate 154,396 of NMRA01000082.1, forward strand.
TTCTTTCTATGTGGGTAGAAAATACACCTATAAATAAATCAAGTTCCAAAATTGTCCCACGTATACACTTGCACACATTTTTAAAAGGTGTTTTTGTTGCAATAAAAATTGTGCACATTCCTGGCGCTTTTTTATTAAATTGAGCAATCAGAGAGACAGATTGTATTGTTGTAGTTAGTAATTTCAATATGGCTGCTCCCATGGAGTGTGATCCCTGTATACATGAAGGCGACATCCCGTTGCTCCCAACTTGTTCGATTGTATAGCCCAACAACAAGTAGCCAATTAACTCCATTCTGGCGTTGATGGTTGGAGGGCCTGTGCTCTTTTGTTTGATAATTGCTCTAATCTCCGATCAGATCGTATCTAGCCTGACTGGGGTGGGCTGATAAAAATGAAAGTTAAGTTAAGCCAGATATTATCGCACGTTCAGCACCCCTCACGTCTGGAAAAGTTATTGAACGACAGGACGCTGTAATGATTCTAGGTTTATCAAACAGCACTAAATTGTGATAACCAGAATTTGAAGAAGCTTATAGAGAAGCATCCTGACGAAAGGTGATGGACTGCGCAACTCTGTGGATCATTATAGACAGAAAAGAGGTGTCACTCACGCTTGAGCAGAAAACAGCACAAGCAACAGCTCAGTCCGGAGACCTGAATATGCAAATGAAATTCAAAGATAAAGACCTCGTGGGTTAAGAAGCCAAGTACCAGATATCATCATGCTATAAAAATAGAAAGACAAAATTGTGAAGAGTAAAGAATCCACAGTTTTCTAAAATGTTTTTCTACAGTTTTGTTTGGAGTTCATTGAATAAAAGCTTCTAACACATGGAGATGTCATTGGCCGTTCAAAACTAAAGCAAGATTTTGAAGCTATTTTTCAGAAAGCTAGTGTGCATGAAGTTATTTGGACAAGCAATCTGAAGAAACGACTGTTGAAGCTACTCACTGTTGCAGTTGTGCCCAACTAAGAGAGACAAAAGTGCATTGAGGCTAGTGTTCAATAATTCACTTGCTTAGGCCTACATACTAATGAACACAGCCCTTTATAATATGTTTTGAATAGAACATTTGCCTAAATCCTGCCTGCCACCAAACAAGGACTCAGTGTTTGACCCTTCAGTGCACGCGGGCCAATCACCAGTGTGCAGTACTTTACCCTTCCTAATCAGCCTTAGCGGTGGAGCTTTGCAGTTAAAATAGATGGTAATGTCCACAGCTCCATTGGCAATCTGTATGCTGCAAGTGCAAAAAGAACGTTTGTGCAGGGAAACTGAGTTTGTGGTGCAATGCAGAGTCAAACTGTACAGAAATATGAAGTTGTGACAACTGTAGTAACATCAGCAACACTGACCGCATAACATTGGATAGTTCTTTGAAAAGTCAACCCTAAATAGACCGCCAACTTCTCCAACCCCGTTATTTCGTTTTATTTTTGTATTAAAAAGTGTGAGCTGTGAATTTTATTTGTTGATTTAGTCATAAAAAGTACATACTTTGATCATTGTCAGGTTTTGCTTCATACTGCTTGCTAGACATTGTCAGAATAACCTTGGCTACAATTTTTATATTCTGTGTGCACATTCACAGAGATCATTCAGCTAAATTGTTTTTATATAATTACATATTTCTGGTGTATTATGCAGAGAAGCTACATTTTACCCCATTAGTCAATGGTTCAGTTATCGAGGCACAAATTTTTCCCTGTCTCAAGTGTTGTGTGTTATTTTTGTTGCCACACAGTGCCAGGATAACCTCCTAGTAACATTCAGGCTTAGTTCGTATTTCGGCCACTCGGTGTTACTTCATATTTTTTTAAATTTCATTGTTCACAATTAGTATGCAATAGTAAAACATGTAATGTGAGTGTATTATTGTTCAGTACAATGACATTGATGGGACCATATTACTTGTTTTACAAAAAAGATATCAAAACTGTTGTTTTTACAAATATAAGTTACTAAGCTCTTTGGTGATTATTATGTAATTTCAAATTCAAATTTCTCAAAAATGTGCAGCTTTATATGTGGGAACTTTTTAGATTTTCAAAACACGCTAATAAATGAATTTAAAAACACCAAAATAAAATTGTCCCCGTAAAGTACTCACAAAAACCATTTTCTAGAAGTCCTACAAATTCAACTAACCACTGCGGGAGGCTCTGAAATTTCCCGCCTTTATTACACAATCATGCGCATAGATGGCGCTATCTCATTTGCAGGTTATATGGGCTCTACGGTCTCTGATCTGGGTCCTCGCTAGTTCCCTGCGTGTCCGCTAGGGAGATGAGAACACCCGGGTATCATTTAATTTTCATTCAAAAAATTTTTAACACCGGCGTTTCTGATTCGTTGGTCGAATTCTCAACAGGTAGCGCTTTACGCAAACAAACTGGCATGGAGGAAGTGTAAAATAATGTGGTCTGTTGTACTGACAAATCTGTGCTAAAGTTCATGTTCAAGAAATGTGAATTCCAGAAAATTGTGCATGGTTGCGCCTATACGTTTGCGTTTTTCTACTGTCGCTGACTTTTGTTTACGTTGCTGTCTTGCATTCACACCGAATGAATAACACACCGCTTGGCGGCCTGATGTGTGAGTGTGTTTATTGTACATGTATGTGCTTCAAACAAGTGGCTATTAAACCGTGATTACTGCAGGAACAAAATAATTGCTGTATACGCCACTTGCATGACAAAGCTAAAAATCGTTCATAGTCCGCCATTTTCTTTCTTTGTTGTAAAGCCAACCAATGACTGCCGAGGTTACATATCAACCAGACAATGCGCGTGCCACTGAATGATAGTGCGTGTTCTCTACACGCAGGGAACCAGCGAGATCTGCCGGGGTCTAGGGTGTTGCCATAGTTCCGAAAAATGACATGCCGGCGGATTTTTGTCCTAACCCGGCGAACGGGACACCCTAAATTGTCAAGTAGTCCTACCTATTGGATATCCTCTCAAAATTCATGCATTTACGAACATGACCGAAACTTGAAAAGTGACGAACATATACCAATCATTTTATGTAAGCGCGCATTCAACCATACCGCTGCAATGCTGTATATCAACATGTATACCTATGCGCTAACTGCATCTCAGTTTCGCCCTGTGTAATTCGCAAGGTAACGAAAACGAGTTAGACCCTTTTCTCTCCGATAAAATCAGTGTTTCGTACCGTGAAGGGAATCTAAATCCGTTACCAACAGTGATCGAAACCATCAGCGGCGCACTAAGAAAACGCTTCTGCATCAGGTTATTGGGGATGGGCAACCCAATAAATTTCGGAAATCAAAAATGCCGGCTCATTCTGCAATAATTTGATATCTGATGTTTTTATTAGATCACGTTTACGAATTCAATTTTGACAGTTATATCGCCTAAGCCCCTTTTATGAACTTTGTTGAATTTGGCAAGTGCATTTCCACGAACGCAATAAATAATGGATCTTTCGGACGAATCCGACCACTGCTGTGAGGTTTGCTCTGCATCTTGGAAGTTCTTTGGCGGATTTTCATGAAATTTCACAAATAGGTTTCAGTCAAAGAGACAATGACACCTTTTTTATTTTCGGATGGATTTCGCCATCCAGTGACCATTTTTATTATTTTCGAAAATTTTCTTGGCGACGTTATCTTCTCTGTCGGACAAACCGTTCTAAGGATCATTATGAACATTAACATATGTATTCCTATTTTTTAAAGCCTAGATGACGACGAATTTCAGAAGACTCTGACTACTGCCCCCTGGTGGATGTTGATTATAATTTAACACCAATCTATCGCCGTCAACTCTATATATTCAGCTTTTATTGCAGTGTATAGAAAACAGCTAAAGTAAATATTTTCTCAAAGCAAAAGGCCAGTAGAATTCAAATTTGATTTTGATTTCACTCTGCCTTTAATTGGGCAATCATGTCTTTTTAGCAAAATTTAGCTAAATTGTGACGTCAATAACACGAACTGACCTTAAACCGTTTGACACATAGATGGTCGAGATGAGTGTCGCAGTTTCCTAAATTATTTTTTCGTTTTGTTTTCAATTTCTGCAATTTTTAGTTTCTTTACAAAAACATATACGTCCTATTTTTGCCCTTTTTCAAAAGTGGATCACTTCAAAAACAGTTCCTTGCAGAGTTTTGGAGAACGGTGCACGAAGCCCGGCTAGCATCTGAATGAGAGGAATTATTTTAAAATGTTCTATTTTTGCATCAGGTGATATCAAAAACTGAATTTATTGGATAAGACGAAAACGAAATAAATAATAAATTTAAAAAATGTAACGGCGTTTTTTGAGAAAGTTCAAGTTCTTGAACACTCATGCCTCATGCAGTTTGATGTCATTGATGATCGTTGTTCAGCTATCAATTACCTTTTGTACTTTTACTCAAAAGAATCAATAGCAGATCGGTAAAACGAAAAACTTTAACTTCTACAGGTTTTGTGTTTTTTTCTAAGTTTCAACTCCACATTCTTTTGTATTGTAGATACTTTGATAAATCCACAGACTTGTCGGTAAGGTCCTGCTTAACTTAAATGCGTAGACTCATTGTTGAGTGTATCCTGGGCAAACCAGGCTGACGAGAACTATAGCCACGATTGTCACAGACTTGACACAGTACAAATGACTTTCACAGAAACAAAAATGGTAACTGGCGAAAATGAGTGTAGCTAAACCAGTGCACGGCTGCTCAGTCCTATGGTGAAATACTCTGACACTTTCTGACGCGGCAATGACTGAACTATGAACTAATGAGGTCGACGAGGATCTTTGTAGCAACGGGTACCGTGACGACATGGCCTGCATTATGATGTGATTACCAAATGCATTGTTCAACCCCACCCCCTTCCCGACACTAGTCTCGCACCCTAAACAACACCAGATACAAATGTGACATCAATTTCTATTACTTCTACTTTCAGAATTATTTTTAACGTTGTCACGGTAACCTGACACGCACGCAGTGTATTTATCAATGACCTGCTTCATTAAAATATTAATTTTTACTGTCTCCTTTACTGATTTAAAAAAATCAAATGTTTATATATACGTTTTCTACAATGTTGTTCCCAGATTGATTCTCCAGTCTTTTAGGAAGAACACGATTACGCAAACACTTAAAAGATTTACGGATCACTCGGTGTCTAAAGCGATTACCAAATTATTTCAAAAGGAGTTTTAATTTTACAAATGACTGGAGATAGAAACATGTATTCACTTTCTTTTAAAAGCAGTTTCGATTTAAATTCGAGCACCATGCACCTTAATGTTTTGCGTTGAATACTTGATAGAAAATTTCTCATTTTAGATTCTGAGGAGAGTACCTTCTGTCTGATAGTCACAAAGTGAAATAAATTGTACTTTTAATGTGAAAGTATAAATGTATTGATAGATTTGTGCAGGTAGGTCTTGTCTGAAAGCGGAGTCAATTTGATTATATACAACAAAACAATCATGATTTTTGATTTAACAATCGAAAACTAAACTGTTTCGAATTGGATTCTGTAGCAATATAATTCACATAATGTCTAGGTGTAAAAATAATGCCGATTTCATTTAACTCTTAAAAATATTGGAGTCTTACATCCAACCAGGCATTTTTAGCAAAAAGTTAGATGAGTATCAGGGGTGCGACGGTATGTCGTTGTTGTTACCGAGTATTGAAGACGAGTTAGACAGCCTGCGGTCTAAATCAAAGTAAATTTTTGACCAAAGGCTCAATATCCCTTTCATGTTCTCATTAGAAGTTGTACAAGAATAACGCGGAGCGTTGAAACGCCCCCACGAATGCATCGCAAATGGTGTGCTTTAGGGGTTGTTTATTTGTATCACTAAAATGGCCACTAGATGATGCAAAATGCGTCGAATCTGTCTGAAAACCAAAAAAAAAATGTCATCGTTTCTTTAAAAGAAAACCATTTACCAACTTTAATTAAAATTTGCCGAGGAACTTCAGAAAAACAGAGGAAAACAAAATAAGCGAAATTGCCACTAGGGGGCACAGTGTTCATCGGATCCGTCTAAAAGTAGTCATCTTGTCTTATTAACTTCATATTAATTCATGAGCTAAAATTAATAAAGAGGGCTTAGGAGATACAGGTATGGGTGCAAAAAAAAA
>NMRA01000082.1:163865-181126 GCA_002633005.1 Phoronis australis
TATTCAGGGAATGGGCCATTCACAAGACAGGGTTTTGTATTAACATATTTATTTAAATTTTTTACAGTTTCACAGAATCCGTCAACGAATGCATTCGACCTAGTTGTCCCTCTGTTGCATCCGCTGTCTCTTCAATTTCTTCTGTGAAACTTTCTTTTTCGGCACCTCGTCTTCCGGCTTGGCGATAGCCACCTCCTTCTCAGCCAGGATCACCTCAATGTGACAGGGACTACTCATGTAAGCTGCAACAGACACAGACACCATCAATGAAACATGCAGAGCTTCACATCATAATGACGAAATCGAATATGAAAATAAAATCAACGGTGAAAATAAAATCAACGGTGAAAATAAAATCAACGGTGAAAAGTCGCAATGCAATTTGATTCTCAGTACACTCGTCGTTCAGACTGGCTTGGATTTTTTTATTCAAGTCAGTCATCCACACAGGGAAAATTCCCAGGTTGGCAATTTCCTCTAAATGAGGGAGTTCCAGTTTAAAAAAAGTTCCAAAAATTTATGTTAGGGGACAGTTTTCAAAATTTAAAAGCGTCCCCAGTTCCTCTTGTTATTCCAATTAGTTTGCTTGTGCCTAATTGGAATAACAAGAGGAACAAAAGCCAGTGGCATTTTCATTTGTCAAGATAAGGTATGGACGGATACATTAAGTTAAGAGTCAAAGACAAATGACTATCCAGTAACTTGACACACACAACTGTACTGAGTTCCCATTTCCAGGCCTGGGCTTGAAAACTCGACCTTGTTAACGACAAGACTTGAAACTCTCGCATTCAAAAGGGAGTGAATGTGTAGAGCTCGCCCATGGTTTCCAGCGTTAAACACAGATGAGTCTACCTAAACTTTGGAGCCAAAAAGTGAACGTAGGTAGAGGTAGCCTAATTAGTGTTTCACATTGGAATCAACGGGGGTCTTCCACACGCTCCCTCCATTCACACTCCAGTCAGGCTAGTAACAGTCCTACAGTTCTGTGCTCATAGGCTTTGCCAAGGCACGTTTCTACTTCCTGGATGTGGCACATGACAGTTTCAAACACCGACAAGGCTGCCGTGCAAAAATTCCAATTTTTTTCCCTAATACCCAGCCTGTGGATGCTTAAGAGTATTGTGCCACCACCAACAATGTCCGGCAGCTCGACAATGCGCCACCTGGGCATAGAGACACTTACGGTTGATGCGGCCGTGCGCTCTGTATGTCCTCCTGCGCATCTTGGGTGCTCGGTTGACCATGATGTGTTCAATGACCAGGTGGTCTGTGTCCAGCCCCTGCAAACAGTAATGATAATAACATTAACAACACCAATAATCATAATAATAATAGTAGTAGTAGTAGTAGTAATTGTATGTAGTAATTCCAATAACGGCATGCAGAATATAAGGTTAAGATTTAACTGAAAATCTGATCAATCACTGAAAGGGGCCAGAGTTGTATATACTGTGGCCAATCGGTTGTATGTCTGTATACACTGTGGCCAATCAGCTGTGTGTGAATATAAAGTGGCCAGTCAGCTGTGAGTCTATATACACTGTGGCCAATCAGCTGTAAGTGTGTATATATAGTGGCCAATCTTTAATTAAGATTTATAGATATCTAGCTCAAGTGCTGTTTTATGACTTCCAAGTGTTCCATTTTCAGGCCAATAATTCCAGTGTGAATTGAAGCAAAGATTCGTAGGGTTTGGCGGAGTTCTGCCTAACTTTGTCCCTGATCGAGTCTATTTAAAAGAACTAAATCTGATCCTGACAACAGTGATTGCAATATCCACCACTTTTTCATCCAACTCATTTTGAGCTTGGAGGAGGTAACTAGGCAATTTAGTGGCTTAGAATTTGCAGAAGGTTGTAAATCATGATTACCGGTCATACACAATAGGCCTTTTGAAATTGACATGTAAGGTCAGTGAAAGTAGTTCTGTGTGAACTCTTAGTCGTAAAACTGTCCCACTTGGACTGTGTAAGTTGACACAGGTTAAGAAAAGATTTATGGTATGGGCTGGGAAGATTGTTTTATTAACCCCTATGGATTCTGAAAGGGCCGAGCCAGGAATACCCAGGGAGTGTCTTAACTTCTCACTCACACACTGTCTTCCCAAATAGAGACCATACCTTGTACTCGGCATTACTCTCTGCGTTCTTCAGTAATTGCAGCAGGAACTCGGCGCTCTTTTTGGGCCATCGACCTTGTGTAGTACCAAACTGTTTGGCCTAGTTGAATACAGAGCATAGACTGTTGACTTAAACAGGCATGAGCAAACGAGTTAAAAGCATATCTTCTTATGATAAAAATAAAGCGCTAACTGTTGCTACAAACTAATTTTGGTAAATTCGCTTACAACATAAAACTGTAAAGTTAAGTAACATCAGAAACTAAAACAGAAATTTCGCAACTGAACAGATATGTTGACAGAGAAACAAAAACTTTGAACACGTGATACGTACGCGTTTCTAAACACACATTGTCATCAACAGGTCTACAGTCAAACCACCTTAGAACAAATATTTCTAAAATGTTTTTTTGTCTAACTTAAGTTCTTACCATAACCAAATCAAACGTTTATAAACCTAGTTTGCCGAAAAGTAATTAGACGGTATGAGAATTGTACTACTGTTCGAATTCTTAGCCAAAAATCACGATGTCATTTAATCTACAAACGTCGTTACTAAGCCCTCCCCTTACCTGTGCCTTTCGGCCAACGTCGCCATTAAAACGTCTGAAGGGCACAATCTCTTTCTTGTCGACCACGTTCTTCAGGTACTTTTGTGCCCGGCGCAAATGCATGCGTTTGATAGCCTGGGCAGCCTCACGTGTGTTCTTGAAGTGGACACGCAGGTGGGAGCCTCGGGCCTTGGCCGCTGAGGACAAACAGACAGACACAGGTTAGGAAAAGGGAACACAAATGAACAGTCCTTGAACTGGTACCTCAGTGTTCTCCACAGCGTTTTGACCAGACATAGTAATGAGTTTGAATTAATCCTCGTCAAGTTTGGTTACCTATCCCCAGGTTTGAATTCTACTACTATGACTTCAAAATTTAAAGCAAAGCCAGATTTATCTGCATATCAATGCCAACTAAGCCTAACTGAACCAGAATCTCCTTGATAGATAAACATCGAGCAGTTAACACTACATAAAATACTCTTTGAGACAAATAACTGGAGTTCACTATTGCTTAGAAAATCTGAAGAAATTCTCTTCATAACAAAACTTCATGAAAGCAACCAGTTAGTTTTAGTGATTAACTACTCAATTTTGTCAATGCAGCCTTACAATGTTGTATCTAAACACCTAACGCAACACTTTGATTATGCGTAAAGATTATTTTGATTTTGAGTGATATCTGGTTCTAAAATGGCAAATTGTTCAATTGGACAACAGGTGTCACTGAAAAGAAGGTCAATAACAAGGTTGAGTACAGTAACACTAAGACCTCACTAAAAAGCAAGCCCGGGATAACTTGAGATAATTTTGTGTATTTTAAATGAGAACGTGTGATTTTGGCAAGATTTTAGCGAGGTCCTGGTATTACTGAACTCCACCCAGTTTAGTGTAGACACCTAAAACACAGAACATAGATAACTATATCCAATGAGGGGAGTATGGCATCAACAACATTTACTAGTACAATAGAACTGAAATGTTACGACTAGCGTGTAATTTCTATTGTGGAGAACAACGCCTTGTCATTCATAAGAGCGAGAAACATGGATGGACTGGTTGAACAACTGTCAAAGGAACGTCACACATTAACACTTTTTGAGCCGAGTCGGACCAGCACAGACAGATATGCTGCTTCATGATTGGTGCTTTATCAGTTCCTTTTGGTCGTAAAAACCAATTGTGGTCATGGCAAGGAAAATGTTGCGACCAATTTCTCTCAACATGACTCAGATTCCATTAAAATAATGTATGACGCACTAAACTGGTTGTAAGCAATGAGACAGTTGAACAAGAACTGTACCCAGTGCAGCATAGTGTGTAGATATGGTGCACCCACAGCAACACTGGGGTACTTATGGGAAAAGGCTACTGTGTGTGAGTATTGCCACAATGTGCTGACACACGACGTTTCTTGTGCCTTATGGCCAACACAGGTCCAAACTGATGCAAGTCGAACTGACCAACTGAAGTGATTAGGCAGACAGGCTCAAGCGTTGGTTTCCTGAGGTGACAACTCACATCAAAGCGATGACAACTGAATGATCTAACGACTGGTTCATTCAATTGTTGTCATCTTCTCATGACTTGACGTAATCAGTCAGTTCAACTACTGACAATTGAAACAGCTAGGAGATATCCGCCTGCACTGGCCCTTAGTTGCAAACATAAGCACAACATCTAAACACTACATTACTTACACTTGGTGGCATTTTCAGGATCTGATGAATAGCGGGTCATGCTGGATTATCTACAGAATGCAAATGATTTTAAATAAATAACAAAAGGCAACACTGGTTGGTACACTGAACAGTCGACTCTCCTCTTTCAAGGAAGTTGAAATGCATTTCAAGATAAATGGCAGGCTATCGTCTCCGAGACAAACAAGAAACAACAGATTATAAATATCTTTACCGATTTTTAGTGTTTCACCAGTTTCAACATGGTTTAATTTTATTCCATCTTGACACGTCACTTAAAGGAAAAGGTGATATATCCAATATACCGCACTACCATTGTCTTGGTCCATTTTTGAACACCAATGTAACTAGATTTCAACGACAAATTTCAAATAAATCTGCACTAAATAGTAATTTGCCATGAAATGTACAACTTAAGAATAAGTACACACAACCTGAACTGATGCGTCGCAGTAACACATTTGGAGTTCGCTACGCAGAGTTTGGTAGCATATCGATTCCAATGCTACACACAGAGCCCCCACAGTACGGACATAAGACTTTCCAAATAGTTCAGCTATTAAAAGACATACGTCATGCTCCGTACCTTTTAATACATATTATACCAGTTCATAGTCTTTTTACTGTATTACTTATATTTATTCTAGATAGCAACACAACTGATGATTTTTGGGTTGAAAATTTCTGAAACTCTTCCTTTGCATGATAATATTACTATTCACTTACTAAGGTCCTGCATTTTGAGAGTCAGTTTTCCAGTTTCAATAACAGCCATTAAACTGGTTCTCAAAATATGTGACCCATGTAAGTTTAATTTCCTTCCAGTGTCATGCGCACACCCAGGGGGGCTCGAGGGGCTCAAATGAGCCCCCCCCCCATTTGGCGAAGTCAGCAAAAAGGTCCGCCCCTGAGACACAAAAACTCCGAGAAAATGGGACAAAAGTCCAGTAAATAATAGCAAACGCGCAGTTCACAATGGTGCTCCCGTTTTTATTTTTTTTAGTCCGCCCGCTTTTTTGTTAGCAAAAGGTCCATGTCAGGAATTCGAGCCCCTCCCATATTGAAGGCTGAGTGCGCGCATGAGTGTACATCGGCCAATGCCAAGGCAATGGCATGACAACCAGGCATAGGACAGAGCCACATCCCGCTTTTGCCTTTGGCTTTAGACACATTTCATATGGCACAGGCACTAGGCCTACACAGAGAACCACAAGTCACAACCTATGCCTGGCGAATCTACACATAGTGCACTTAAATAAAGGCCTCGCTTTATCACTCATGTAGGTCACGGCAACGAGCATAGCACTGCCACTGGTCCGACATAGCAGTATCTGATTTTGAGAACCAGCACCCGACAATCATTGAATAACAGACCAGTTATTCAGTGGATGAAATTGGTTCTCAAAATCAGGGACTGTAATATCTAACTAGTGCCATGGCAAATATTCTTTACCTGGTTTATAGATAACACAACTGGCATTTGAGACAGAGACATCAGTACCCCCATTCGAAACTAGGAAAAAAGTAATTTTTCACTATCGTCTAAAACCAGTGGCTGCACAGCTTTTGGAGTTTTTCCGATCCAAAGGTGTAATAGGTACACTTAAATAACTATCCACCGTACGAACTTGTGAATGGGTTTACAAATACTGGAGATGTGTGTTTCTAAACTTTGTCCAAGCACTTAAATAAATGGACAAATGGCGTTGAACTGCACTCAATCAATTTTTCAGTCAACAATGAATATCTCCCCGAATAAATAGTCCCCAGATATGGACTCACGACTACAAGATTGGTTGGATTTTATGACAACATTACAAATTTTTTCACTGACCCTGCTCGCCCGTAAAGAAAAGGAAGTATCGAGCATTCTGGGTAATTACAGGGACATCCAGCGGTGATTGAAATAAGCCTAAAACTAGGTCACAATTTAAAAATTTATTTTCTTTTTATTGCAGATGTTTGTCGAGGTTCGTTGATTTTGGATCCACCAAAAAATACCTTAAAGACTGTGCAAAAATGCGAAAAGTATATTTTTTGAGAAAAACTAATTTTCCGAAATCAGTGACCCTGGGTTAGTAAGCATTATGGGATGTTTTTGTGTGTGTGTGGGTTGGGAAGTTGATTTGGAGATGAGTTGTCGGTCTTTGTGAAGGCGTAGCCTAACCGACTTTATCTTGATTCCTGTCTGTGTACATAGCTCTTTTAGATAGTTTAAACAGCCAAGATGATGAAGAAAAACAAATTAGGTTTGACTATTGCGTCTTCAAACGTCGCCGACACCACAGACGGTCCAGAGTAAGTATAAAATCGCCCTACTATTCGATTCGGTTCTTGTCGCCGGTCGTTGCGTGTGCGAGTTCATTCAGTATAACCCAAGTCAGATAACAATGCTCCCTCCTAATATTCTCCAGAAGAAATTTCGAACTTCATACATTCAGTGAACTGAGTATGCAGTTATAAAAAATTCGTTCCGTTGAATAAATCTGATTCTGATGGTAAACAGTTCCACCGTCTCAACTGACCGCAGTAAACATGACCTGAGTCTAGGGCTAGTAGTAGAGTGCACAGGCGTCCTCAGCTTCTGATCGTCCCCAATACACTACATAATATAATACTACAACCCTTGTAGTATTATATGTAGTGTATTGGGGACGATCAGAAGCTGAGGACGCCTGTGGTAGAGTGTAGCACAGAGAAGGTGCCAGACATACGCTAGAAGCATTTTGGTGAATTATGCATCTCACTGATAAATCCACAGAATAATGTTGCTGTATTGTAAGTTGTACCTTTTGCACACAGGGGGACACCTTGGAAGGCCGTTGATGTCTTTTATGCCTTCCAAATTTAACAAATGATTCCCGTAATCAATTTTTTTAGAGCAGTCCTTCGTTCAATTGCCCAAATCGGCAACCGTCCATTTTTACACTGTTGGTGCCAGACAGTATGACGTCACATCTCCTGGTAATCGTGTGCATCATGATTCATGTAGTGGGGAAGTTGCGAGCCTCGCCAGATTTTCTGTTGCAACGTACTTTAATAGTGTGCGCTATGGTACATTCTACACTCAAGGTGTGCATGCAACCTGTAGGTATATTGTAAGAGATCGAAATAAGTCCTGATGACTAGGAGAGGTCAAATGAGGCGCTTTGTCTGGAGCCTGGCCTCAGCTGCTCAGTTCATTGCCTGACTAGTTGCAAGCCTTTTTCAAATTTCTCTTAATGTATCAGTAAGCTATACAACTGTTCACCTCTTGCAGTTGTGAAATGCATGTTCTTAGCCTGATGTTGTTTTTCTCTTCAATACAGCAAGAACATCCTGACCTCGTCACATGCCCAGTCTCTTGACGAAAAGTTGTCCAACCTGAAGCTAGAGCCAGCCCAGCGTAAACGCCTTCAGACCTTCCTCACACAGAAGGAACAGGTGGGGGAGCTATGTCCCGAAGATTTTGAGAAGCTAGGCGAACTGGGTGCTGGCAATGGTGGCGTGGTCACCAAAGTCCGTCATAAGCCAACAGATCTGATTATGGCCAGGAAGGTAGGTGGATCAATTTTTAGCTGTGTCCCTCACAGGGGCTTATTCAGCGTTTCGAAAGTGGGGCCCTTCTAAAATCCGTAGGTTTCCCAATTTCTCGAGGCGTTACTATGTCAAATTGTTGCTATGACACGGTGTGTTACTATGGAAACATAGCTCTGTAATATAGTTTATCATATAGTTTAGATAACCCTTTTGTTCTGGAGAAGCTAAAGAGCTCCCAGAGCTGTTGCTTACTGTACTTGGGCATTCACATGCTGAATAAGGTGATAATAGTCGGATATAACATGCCCGAATTTTGAGAACCAGTTTTCTCCATTGAATTACGGGCATTAAACTGGTTCTCAAAATACGGACACGTTATGTCCTACTGTTGCCGAGTAAGGTGTCCTAACTATAGTGTCCAATATAAGTCGGTGTCTATTGGGACGCCAGCTAAATGAAGACCTTTGATTGTCAGTATTGTGTTACAGTTTCTTCAAATTTGAACACGAATCACGATTGCCAAATTCATTTTTCAAATGACCGCTGCACGGGTATTAAAGTGCTCGGAATTTGACAATATTGTAAAATAATCTTTCCATTTATTTTTTAGAATTTAGATAAAACGAAAATTTGACTTTCCTCCTATCTTGTAAATTGAACAAGCATTGCTATACATTCTGTTTTGTGTGTCCCCAAGTTATAAGTAAGGGGGGGTCCATTTGTAACCACTTCTCGCTGAACAAGAACTGAATCAAATGTCAGATTCCTCTCATCATCAATGGTTTCGTTGGTATCTGTCAAGAAAATGTCTCAGAATATCGACTCATCATGTTATTGGCTTTCCTGGAAATCTTAGATTTAAAGAGATACTATATCATCAGCAACTAGATTACTTGAGTCTTTTTGACAAAATGATGTCATGTAACCTTTGCAAGCCCCAAAAGTTTGATTTAAGTTGGATGACATCTTACAAAGTGTGCAGAATTGACGAGCGTGACAGACATTAATCGGGACAGCTGCAAGGAAAGACGGTATGCATGGAACTGATGTGTTCATTTTTGGGACACACTTTCCATGTATTTCGGAATTCCGGAAATATCACAGGAAACTTTTTACAGACACTGTTTCCTCTAATCGGTAGCGTCCATATACTTTTGAGAGTCTTGGCAAATTCTGTAGGTCTGTCAGCAGCCATCTGTGACATTGATAACATCGGTTAATATAATTGAATAATATAAATGTCAGAGCATGTGCTCCATTACTACTATTAGTTAGAACTGAGAGCAGTTTGGCTAAAGCATAGAATTTCAATCCATTAAACAAAGGTCAACTCATGAATAAACCCCACCATTAATCCTGTGAAATTTGGTGGACCTCAAAATCCCAGCAAATGTGTGTCGCAACAGTTCCTGGTAAAAATTTGCCTAAGAAATACTGGGATTATTTCGGTCAATTTTCACATGGGAACAGGACTAAGTGAGGTCTTGCTTTTTATCTGGGTCTCCCTGGGACTTTAGCATCTGACTGGATCAGTTTTAGGAGACATCACAAGTCATGATTTACGGCTCTATTATTTTAATTTTACAAAACAGAAGTGAAGATTTCTTGGTCTTTCAGTGCTGTAAGCCACTGTCTCCATCTTGGCAAGCAAAAACCAGTGGTTTCCTCGAGTCGTTTTTCACCTGCCCATCAACGGGATGTACTGCCTGCAGCTAATCAATGACGATTTATTCATAATCAATAGCGCAGTTCTGAGCGGTGTTTCATTTTAGATCAAGAGACCCCTGGCCCCAGAAGGGCTAGTATTATTGTCGTCTTGAATTAACGTTTGCATATTACCATCTGCCCACATTGGACTGCTGTTACTGTGGGCAAATAGTTAATTGTCTGCCTTGGATGTTGTTGATAAGTTGGTACATGTTATCTTTATATTGCTTTGTGGTATCAATGTTATCTGTGTTACATTGTATTGAGTAGTTATTCATATTTATACCTACAGCATGTGTTGTTAATGGGGCGTTCTCATCAAGAAAATTTTACAGGAAGTACTAGTAGTGCTGATTAGAACGCACAACTTTTGCATTAAGAGCCGAATGCTCTGCTGGTGGTTCAAATCACACGTATTAATCAGTAGAGTGTTTTGAATGTATTCAAATGGTAAAGACACTGGTCCTGATTTCAGTCAATGTCTGGCAGACAATGACAAGACTTGATGATTTCTGACAAAATCAAAAAAACAATGGATTTTGTTGTTCAATGCTAATAACTTCAGTAATCCCAAGAATTCCTTTTTTAATAAAACTGACGGTGTCCTTTTAATTCTGGATTGCATTGTTATGCAGTTAAATAACTCATCTCACCGATACAGGAGTACCTCGTCTCTGGCATACTGTGATGGACATTGTCGTGTGGATTTTTATTTTTGTCATTTTTTTAAAATAATAGAAGACTTGTATTAGCATAGTTTGTGGTACCAGAGACTATAATACGTACATGAACCTTCAACTCTGTATCGATGCAAGAAACCTTGTCATTTTTTTTTAAATAATAGAAGACTTGTATTAGCATAGTTTGTGGTACCAGAGACTATAGTATGTACATGAACCTTCAACTCTGTATCGATGCAAGAAACCTATAATCTTTTGCACAAGCCACAATGTCCTGTCAAGTTGACATGTTTTATTTGGGGCATCTACATCTGCTGACTATGGTGTGTGTGTTGTTAGAGCTTGAATTTTGCACTGTGTGTCCTTTGAAAGAAGCGGTCTAGCTACAAAACCACTTGCAAAGAGGCCGCTGGTTTTGCGGTTTAACTTATTAGCGATAAATCAATGGCGGCAGTCACTTGCAACCATTCTCATTACTGGCGTTACCACAATTCACGAAATTGTGGACGAAAGCATTTATCATTTTAGCCAGCGTGTGAATGGGACAGTAGACATCTAGTCATGTCTGAACATTTTTACAGATTGGAAAGTCTTTCCATTGTGACTTTTAACTTCTCTGCAGTTTGTTGATGGAAATCAGTCGACTTGGCTTATGCAATTTCTGATTAATTCAATACCTGGTGAATTTGTCATAGATTGGTTATTCAAGGAAATCAATACTATGTGTGTGTGTGTGTGTGGCCTGGCTGTTATTGAGACTTGGGACTTCACAACAAAAATGATCTGCACATGTTGTGTCACACACGTCGATGGATTTTAGTTTGTTAATCCTGAAATTTGTCAGAACTTAAAATTTGAACGTTATTCACTGACTCGAGGGAAATTTTCTTTGAGAAAAAATGATGTTCTGTATTAGCAGCTTAAGGAGTGGTGCCAGATTGTCCTGTTCAGTCAAACATCGTTATGAAAACGAACACTAAGAGGTTTTCGAAATCTTAAATGTTATAACGACAGTTTGTTGTAACCAGGTAGACTTCAGCATGTCACTGAAATCGGCATTTGTGGTGTTTACATTGTGTTGCTGTTAACCGTTCTAAACTGGATATGGAAATTCAAGGCTGTTAAGAACTGATTTCTACCTTAATCTTTGAGAAAAAAACAATTTATAGTCGATGAAAGCCTCTTAATGTCAAGCACAATATTGCTGTTAAGAACCAATTTTCTTTCTGTTTGTAGTTTAAAGTTTTTGTTGAATGTTAGCTTGGTTCACCTTATAAAAATTATTTTCGGGAGATTTTTTATCAACTTCAATTGTGGAAACTAATTTCTTTAATTTCCGTCTATTATTCTGTCAGTTGTTTCATTTGATGTCTTCCATGTTTTTTTAACAGATCCCAAACCAAGGTGCGTTTTAGTTTCGTTTAGTTTTTCCAAAATTTACTCAATAATCTAATATAAGTGCCTGTTCTTTGGTTTTCTGCACAACTTTGGCACAACTTCAGCGAGGCAGCGTCATTCTGTGAAAGCTATGATGTTGTATAAGGTATCTTGTGGAACTGTGTTTCATATTTTTGTCCTCAGACTCATTTGTTTACGCAAAAGGAAATACTAGTATATTTATGTAAACTTCTCACCGAAAATAGCGCTGATATGAAGTGTCCAAGTCTGAATGAGTTCACAGTTTTACAACGATGATCCCATTGTTCTCACTATACATAACTCTATCGGGGCTCACAAAACTGTTGAAGATTTTGCATATGGTCACCAGTTACGATAATCCCTCCCCAATTTAGGACGGAATATGGTCGAAAGTTGAAAAAACTGTTGTTGTCTTTCATTTAAAATACAAATTAATGCTTTAACCATGTTTAAGTTTTGTATGACATGTACTGTCACACATAATGTTGAAAACTTCTGTACTCTGAAAGTGTAAGGTTACGGGTACTTTGAAAACGGTAATTTTGGCAATTATATTTGTCCAAAATTGGTGAGAATTTACCGTAACATCTAGAATTCAAGCTTTGTCCCTGTTACAAAAATTTTTCCATGTATGTATATTATTTCTTATTTATATAAAAATATAACAACAATAATGGATCAACTATTGTTGTTTTATTTTCATATTCTATATTTCGTCAAACAATAGTATACTTCAGAGGATTTGGATCGTCTCATTTAGTTTCAGATTTATTTTCTACATTATTTCTTATCAACATGGTTGACAATGATAATTTGATTTCAATTAGACATGTAGTTATTAAATTTCTGCTGATGTCGATTGTCATATTTAACTCAAATGTTACCCTCTTTACAGGCCTATGGCCCCTTGGGTGCACAATTTCATGGTCAAACTTAATTTCTGCATGTGATCACAGTCATTAAAACGGCTTTAAAAAGTTAACAAGCTAATGTCTTTTTCAGCTGATCCACCTCGAGATCAAGCCGGCCGTGCGAAACCAGATTATCCGCGAGCTTAAAGTGCTGCACGAGTGTAACTCCCCCTATATTGTGGGCTACTACGGCTCATTCTATAACGATGGAGAGATTAGCATCTGTATGGAATATATGGTGAGTTTATGTTAGTCAGGAATGTCGCGATATTGCAATAGTGACATTTTCATGTGAAAGTTGGTAGAAATAAACCCATGCAATTTTCAAGCAAATTTTCACTAGGGATATTTTTTTTGCCTTGGGATTCTGAGCTCCTCTAAACTTCGCTGGATTAATGCCAAAAAAATTATTCGTGACCTGCATGGTTTGTGGCTTCCAATCTTTATCTGCATCGTAAAACCATTGGTGCTGGCACTTGCACTGTAGTGTATTGACTGTGTAGTGTCAGTGTCTGCCAATAGGAGTGACGTAACTGTACAGTATTCATGAATCCTTTGGGGACATCACTGTATTTGTTATTAATCGCGAGTATTTTTCCCTGAAATGTTTGTGAGATTTCACAGTACACTAGAACAGCACTTCTGTAGCTTATTCTCAAACGAAGATGAGATTACCATAACCAGGAGCACATGGTGGGTGTGATACAGCTCTTTCTCTCCATGACAATTATGGCTCATTTCACGCCGATGGAGATATTAGCATAGATCTATATAGAATGTGTGGTTAATGGACAGAATCATGTGCTTACCTTACCTAGATGAGGTGTGAATTTTGAACTTGGGATAGGTGGACAAATTGTCGCCACTGAAAGCTGAGCTCATGACGTTGGATTATGTCTTGCTTGTTTGTTTATACCCTGAGAGTAACGTTACTGGAAATAGGCTGGTTCAGTTACCAGACACTAGAGGGAGTTGCTGGTTGCGTCACCGGGACCAAAGCTAGCAATAGATCAGCTTTGTTGTGTTTTTCTGGTTTCAGAATGGTGGCTCGTTAGACTTGATTCTTAAGAAGGCTGGAAGAATTCCCGAACCCATTCTCGGCCAGATCACTGTTGCTGTGAGTAATTGCATGGAAAACTCTCGTGTGAGATAAGAATTAACTGCCTTATTTGACCACTCACCAACTTGTGCACTTGACAACTTAAAAACAAGAGCCCTGAAATTAGCATCGGGAGGTTAATCAGTGGTACATTCCCAAAGTGCAAGAAAAAATGGGAATAATCTATGGTATTGTTGGTTGGGTACATCACTGCTAAGGTTCAGTAGTATTTGTTACATTAGTTGCATGACTGTGTTTCTTGGAATGGCTCCGAGTCGAAAGTGACCGAGGCATGGTAGATCACATGCGGTTGAATGGTCAAATACAGTAGATGTTCTTTTAGCAAGACATGGAATTTTCCGCGGAAACGCAGATTTCCGCTTTTTTCAAATGTTCTGTCCACGCATTTTATTATATTTCCGCGTAAAAAAATCGGATTTGATATAAAATTTCCGCGACAAATTCCTTTCTTACCGCGGCGTTGCCGACGACGTTCACCTCGAAAAGTGGAAGTTGCTCTTTATGTTTCGGAGGAACGTAAATTGTCAACATTGCCGGGGCATCTGGGATAGCGTGGTGGGATTTTCAATGGCGACTCGTGTTATTGTAAACCGCGGTGACAAATACTACGGCTCCACAGCCAAAAATGTGTGGGGTGGGAGTGGACGGACAAGGTAAAGAGATGCAGATGCATGCTACTGATGGTGGTAACGTTTTTTTTTTAGTCCTCCTGACTTTTGTCGGCGAAAGGCTCACGTCGACTATTTCAAAGCTGGGTAGCGCGCGTGTTTTGGGCCGTAAAAGTTTCTGCGTTTTTTGTCATTGGTCATTCCAAGCCCTGTTTTAGTAACTTAGCGTCCATCTGCTCTTTTCTCCTGGCAATTTTTGTGGGCTGTTTTTATTTTGTACTGTTTGTGTGGTGACTGAAACCATCTTTGAATATGTGAACATTCTGTGAAAAAATCCCTTCCTATGACACGTTGAATTTCGTAGCACAGTGTCTTCCATGAAGGTTTCCATGTTTTAATTTTGGTGCTTTAATATGTGTGTCTAGGGTCCAGTCTGGTAAGGCTTAAATAAGCATTTAAGTTGGTTCTGGTCGGGAGTTTTTCTTTGAAAGTTTTGCGGCAATGCCTTATTTTTTAAGTTCTTCATTTTTCAAAAAAAGAATCTGATATTGGCGAAAGCAATTTGTGTGTGGCAGTGCTTATAATTTTAGTCAGTGAGGGGTGACTTACATGACACACCATGTTACTTAGAAACATGGTTTGATACAGCTTCTCTGGAAACCAAGAACTGAGCTAGAAATGATGAACCTTTGTTATAGTACTGTTTTATCCTTTTTAAGCACTGAGGTGCATGTTTCAAACTGACTCGGGGCGTAGGCCAGAATGCTTTAGTGAGTTGAATTGTCACTGATGCTTGCTTGAGGTCAACTGGAGGTCAAGGATTTGCTTTAAGTGTGTTCATCTTGAGATGCAATAAACAGTAACCACTTGTCTATGTTAGCGTGTGATCTGACAGATTGACAATGTAACTTCCTTCATGACTAATTTAATATGTATTAGTGGCATCATTAGCATTATGGCACTGATGTACAGGCATCATATCAAAAAGTAACTATTTTTATTTAAAGGCGTATTTTAATTACAAAACTTGTAAGGAAATTATTGTTCACCCAGCAGTCATGTGGTAACACTTAAAAGCACCACTTTTATGAGCCAGGGGGTGGGTTCGATCCACGTCCACACCAAGTACAGCAAGGACAGAAGGCAAGAACGCCTGATATTGCGAAGCTGTCATCTACTCTACTCTCTTCCCCACCAGGGGGTGGGCAGGGGAGGGTAGAGAATTCTTGACTGGGGTGGTTCTCACTGGGATGTGGTGGGGAAGGGGGGAATATAGTGTGAACAAGTTAGTGCCATTGATAACTTCTCCATCAGGTCATGTCGCTTTTTACAGGTGATCAAAGGTCTGAAATATCTGCGTGAAAAACACGAAATAATTCATAGAGGTAAGAGGTATTGAATTTAATTAATGGCGTGGATGATATCATTTTTGTTTATGTTGGGAAGGTAGAATTAAAGGTGAACTCACTGCTTTTGAGATGTTCTTTGAAGTTATAGTTGGGGAAATAGAGATAGTTCTTGATGTCTGGGGTCTGTGCACATTAGAACAAAACAGTGACACAGAGGAAGATCAGGGTGGGCTCTTTTTGTGCTAGATTTATTTGTTGTTTGCTTAAATTTGAGAAAAATCCATGACTTATGTTGGTATTTGGGTCAGCAGTATTAAAAATTTAACATCACATTTTGATTAAAACCTGAGAACATAAGATTTATAGTGATAAATTTAGTACAAATCATCAGCTCCTCTTGAGCAATACTCACTGTTCAAATCACCAGCTCCCCCTCTTGAACAGTAGTCACTGTACAACTCACCAGCTCCCCTCTTGAACAGTAGTCACTGTACAAATCACCAGCTCCCCTCTTGAACAGTACTTCCAAGATTATTGACGTTTATCTCCCTGTGGATGATTCTCATCGATGTTTCGCAGAAAATTTTGAAAGAGTATGCCGACTGCTAACCCTATCTCTGTCATCTGCTTTGTATGCCTTTGAAAATGCACCAACCAGGTCTTCTGTTAAATCTCACAGAAGCACGTTGTCTTGTTGGTGAAGTCATGCATTTCCACGGAACTCTTTGAACCCTAATCGTTCCATAAGCATATATTCCTGCGCAACATTTCGTCCAACAAATGGCCAATCATTATTTTCCTTGTGCTTTCTGCTAATCTGATCTTAATCTGTGAAATTTTACGCTACTTTTTCCCTTTTCTCTGCAGATGTTAAGCCCTCCAATATTTTGGTCAACACGAATGGAGAGATTAAAATATGCGACTTTGGCGTCAGCGGACAGCTGATCGACTCGATGGCAAATTCCTTTGTCGGTACCAGATCTTACATGTCGGTAAGTGTCAGTTTACCAAACGTTACAAATGTGGTCCTGTGCTCCTCGTCACTGTTACTCTACATGAAGACACTACCATGCGCACTGTTACTCTACATGAAGACACTACCATGCGCATCACTGCCCAGAAATAGTTGATATTTGTGAGTAAATAGCATGTTGGAGTACCTAGGGTTTGTATTTTTGCTGAAATAAGATAAAATAAATTCACTTTTCAGAAATAGTCGTGTGGAGCGTTAAGACCAAATTTCTGACTTACAGTCATTAGCCACTTTTCCTGAAACAGACCCCTAAGCAATGTGTTTGTTGATGTGATATAGTCAGTTGGTTGGTCCCAGCCGTTGTGCAAAAGTGTGACAGTTTGGGATGATGTGAGACTATCAATTCAAGTTCACAATCAGTTTTTTGTGAATTTTCTGTATGTCTTTTTCTGTTTCAGTCCTGTTCTGTCGTTGAAATGTCCATCATATCCATCTCAAAACTTTTAATTTTTTTAATTTGTAGTTGTGAATTACATTTTAACTGTAAATTAAAATTTTAGACCATAGACTCGCTTTTTAAATAATGTTGAAGGCTGCATTTT
>NMRA01000082.1:181490-199788 GCA_002633005.1 Phoronis australis
CACTGTTACTCTACATGAAGACACTACCATGCGCACTGTTACTCTACATGAAGACACTACCATGTGCACTGTTACTCTACATGAAGACACTACCATGCGCACTGTTACTCTACATGAAGACACTTCCATGCGCACTGTTACTCTACATGAAGACACTACCATGCGCATTACTGCCCAGAAATAGTTGATATTTATGAGTAAATAGCATGTTGGAGTACCTAGGGTTTGTATTTTTGCTGAAATAAGATAAAATAAATTACTTTTCAGAAATAGTCGTGTGGAGCGTTAAGACCAAATTTCTGACTTACAGTCATTAGCCACTTTTCCTGAAACAGACCCCTAAGCAATGTGTTTGTTGATGTGATATAGTCAGTTGGTTGGTCCCAGCCGTCGTGCAAAAGTGTGACAGTTTGCAATGATGTGCGACTATCAACTCAAGTTCACAGTCAGTTTTTTGTGAATTTTCTGTATGTCTTTTTCTGTTTCAGTCCTGTTCTGTCGTTGAAATGTCCATCATATCCATCTCAAAACTTTTAATTTTTTTAATTTGTAGTTGTGAATTAAATTTTAACTGTAAATTAAAATTTTAGAACATAGACTCGCTTTTTAAATAATGTTGAAGGCTGCATTTTATTCTTTCCAGTTCTCCAAAAAATCAATATCAAAAGCTGACTTACCTGTTCAACATAAGTCTTGAAACTGTTCCTTGTTCCGGTAGCTCTCAGTTGTCTAAGCATTCACAGTCAATAAAAGCTTCAGGAAATTACTGGGCTGGTCATACCTTCTAAAGTCTCAGTTTCAATTCAGTCACAGCTTGTCACTCAATTCTTAATGATTGATGTTCACAGATGTAATGACGTAGAAAACTCTTAAGTATAATTTGACAGTTTTCATAAACACAGTTCTTGATTTCATGTTTAAACTGCAGCTTTGAATAACACTTTTACTCAATTTAGCACGTGAGTGATTTACATGAAATTTTGCTGACCTTTGCTGCAACGTCCTGACCTTTTCTTTTCGTGTTACCGCTTTACAGCCAGAGCGACTGTCAGGCGGACGGTATAACCTACAGTCAGATATCTGGAGTCTAGGGCTGTCTCTGGTCGAAATGGCCGTGGGTCGGTACCCGATCCCGCCGCCAGACCCAAATGAAGTCACAAAGGCATTTGGCGTCAACAATTCTAGCGAACACATGGAGGCAGCACGGCTTGGCAAACCACTGAGTGGTGAGTCTTCTTTGTTGTATATTGTATTATATAGTATTGTGTTGTATTGTACTGGGTGACCCAAAAACAAAATGAGTTCACGAAATTTTGTCCGAAATTGTGAAACTTTTGCAAACTCGCTCGTTTCGTTTGCGCTTTGTGGTAAGGTGTTTGGCATTAGTTGATTGCAGGGGTCGTCCCGGATTTTGAGAACCAGTTTGACACTTATTATTCAGTGTAGGAAACTGGTCCTCAAAATACATGACCTCTGCAAGTGTGATTCATAGATTCAAGTTAAAGTTTACGAAATTTGAAGAAAATAGAATTGGCCTTAATCTGAATTTTTATTGGTTCGTTTTTTCCGGTTGCCTTTCATGGTAGCCTGTGCTGCCAAGACAAACATCTGTCTCTGGTTACTTAGAGTGATTTTTCTTGATTTTTTGGTTCGACATTGATGTGGCATCTTTTTACTAAGTACTCTTGTAACTTCTCTTTTGATTAGCGTGAGCTAACGTATCAAGTGTGATTGATGCGCGTACAGTTAAAAAGTGTCAGTCATGCAAATGTTTCCGTGACAACCTTTTTTTCAACCTCGTACTATACTCTGTACATTGAGGGCTGTTCATCATACTGTCAAATATCATGCCTGGACAAGTTTTGAATAATTCATTTTTCGTTCCCTCATATTTTCTGCGCATCTTCCCTTTGTCTCGTTTACACGGAAACCATCGTTGTAAACGAGTGCCATGTCATCTGTATTAGGATCATAACAAACAATGCCTGTGTGTTTGGATGTTTCAATGTTTCACTACGTTGTTAATTATCATGCTTCATGTGTTACTGCTACTGCTGTTTGCCATGTATCCTGTGTGTCATAGTATAATGGACGTGCTGGAGATTTTAATGCAGGTCCTTCAATGACTTCGATGCCTCGATGAAAATTGCTTAAAACTCGCACGAAATTCCCATCGTCGAACCCAAACATTGCCCTCTAATAATTGAAAATTTCCCCTCAAGGTTAGAATCGCTTCTGCAAAACGTTTTGTTTACTTGAAGCTTTGGGGTGAGGCAGCCAGGAGGGGATTTTAGTCCCCTCAACCAAACAATTCTCTCAGCAGGCACACGCACCTTTCCGCTCAGGTGAGCGAAGGCCCTGTAATGAACGTTTCTCATTAACTGTTATGTATGGCATATTGTATGTGTGTGGTATATTGTATGTATGGTATATTGTATGTAGGGTATATTGTATGTATGGTATATTGTATCGAACTTGAATTAAAGCTGCTACAAACTTCAGTTATAAATAAAACTTGTTTCAGCTTATTCTTTTTTAAGATCTATGAGCTTGGAAAGGGTTCATTATTGCTTGAGTGGCCGTGCAGGTTGCATAAAATGAGCCACTGAGTCGAGTAGGTTGTATAAATTGAGCCGCTGAGTCAAGCAGGTTGCATTAAGTGAGCCACTGAGTCGAGCCCAGCTTATTGACCATGTTCTGAAGTAAAAACTTTCTCCTTTTCCAAGCCCACAAATCGCTTTAGTAAAGGACAATTTGATTTCAATTTTACAGCGGTAAGTGATCAAACTGTAAGGTTGTTTGTTCGGGTAATGGTCTGATATAACGTGCCCGAATTTTGAGAACCAGTTTTTTCCACTAAATAACAGGCATCAAACTGGTTCTCAAAATACGGGCACGTTTTATTACACTATTGCCGTTTGGCTGACTCAAGGCCAGTCTGTGGCAGCTCAATCAGGGAGACACTTTGTTTTTTAAACTTGGGATAAGGCTTTCAATTTGCCATCTTGGAATTCATGACGGCTGCGTCTTACATTTAAAATGGCTGCCTATCCTAGGAGATAACCTAGTTTCTCTCAAGTTCACTCTTCCGCCTACAGCTCTGCCAGGAGGTTTCGAGCAAATCACCGGCGACGGACCCCTGCCGATGGCGATATTTGAACTCTTAGAGTACATTGTCAACGAGGTATCATTAAACGTGGGCTGTGCATCACGTGATCTGCCTGAGTTGTCTCCCCTGTCTAGGGTGCCCTTACCGTTGCCAAATCCGTTGGCTGTCGTTGCACTGCAAACACTGTGCAAGACACGTCCGATGAATCACCACTCAACTGTGTGTTCGATTAAGTCTTCTTGCGGCAATGGGAAACGCTAAGCGCACCCACTCTTATCTTCCTCTTTCTCTTTTCTTGTCCGTTCATTTATCATTTCTATTTGTTGTTAGTTTCAGTTTCAAGCCAAGCGGATTCCAACAGGCATGTTTCACAGAAAGGCTCCCCCTTTTCAGTCCCATCATGCAGCTTGAGAAACTCATTAACCCCAAAATCTATAAATTCCTCTGGGCCAGTTTTTTCTGTCCTCTTATACTGTGCCGGGGTACGTGCGCAAGCACAGTAACAAAACAATTTTATCAATTTTGCTCGCACAGACAAGTCACACGGGAGTTCACTGACACCACCTGGCAGAATCTGCAGCTTGCATATTGTCACCCTACTATGCCTGTTATTGTTTTATGCTTTAGGCAATCGAAACAGCTTTGTACCTGACGTCCCGAGATCCATGGCAATATTCGAACTGCTTGACTACATAGTCAATGAAGTAAGTTTCTCACTCTCTTTCGTATTTGGCAGAGACGGTCTCGTCAGAATGGTGTTGTCATGGCCGTTGATTATTGTTAAGAATCCTCGAGTGTTCGGGGTGTACAACTCTGAAGTAGGCATTGCCCGTGTACAAGTAAATGTTTTCTACGTTCTTTGTACATCATTTCGACATTCATGATGTACAACCATGGGAAAGTAAAATTTTCAAACGTATTTCATCAAAGGGCGGCCGCCAGGTGACTCTACAATGATCTTGATATTCATTGTTATGTGGCACACATTTGTATACAACCCATCGCTTCAAAATTTGAGCGCAAAAAACGCTGTAGATTTTCCTTGGCAGACTTTTTGGGTCTATCAAAAAATTGAAAGTCATTATATGGTAAATCTTCAGCTGTTGTTTTTCAATGTCAACCACTGAATGCATAATTGAATAATTTTGTGGTTTCCCATGCTTTATCGCGGTTTGGAAAGTGTAAGTTGGCAAAAACAGAAGATAATGAAACCAAGGGGATCCTGTTAGTTGTTTCACTGGCAGTGTTTTTTATACATGCCTCGTTTTATTCACTAAATGAGGCTGAGAACTAAAGTCCTGTGCAGCGCTACCTGTTGGTGAAAACTGTGTTTTTGTTCAGGGCTTGAGGAGGAACAACGGTAAAATTTTGGATGAAAATAATTTCCAAAAGTTCACTTTTTTCATTCTTCAAGGGATTCTAGCGTTGTCGTGAACTCCCACAATTTTTGGAAATATTGCGTGCAGGTAGCTATGATACATACCTTGGATATGCCAAAACGTAATGATTCTGGCACTGTTGATCATTTTTGAAAAAATTCACCTCTCCGCCATATTGTGCCCTGAAGTGGTGAGATTTTAAAGCATTTATGTGCTTTGTTCTTACAGTGATTTAGCGATGTAATGATGGAAATGAATGTAGTTCATTACTTTCTTTCTACTTTTAAACGTTTGCAAATTCGAACTTTGAGATTTCAGCTCAACCTAAGCGGTGCTGTGCAGGACTTCAAGTAACTGTCAAAACTATCGCCGCTGTATCGAAAGATGTACCCCTGCATTACTGCCATCGACTGTTTTTGTCTCTTAACTAAATATAAGAGTTTTAACATCCTGGCGTGTTATAGCGCTGAATTAAATGTCATTACGAAACCCCATAATTTCTATCCGGGGATTTCTAAAAGACTTTGTCTGAAATACTTCATCAAAAACCCTATAAGTTTTGGATAACACCTTGAGCATTCAGAAAACCGGAGATTGGAGGACTTTAACCTTTGTGTTGACCCTAGCATGCTTTAAGTGAAGCCTGCTGTATTTTGAGTTGGCATGATTTTTTGTGGTCTTTCTCAATGTTGTATGGACTGGGCTTCTCATTGAGTTTTACCGTCTTAAAGTAGCTGAAGTCTCACAAGGAGTGTTTGTGTCTAGACAAATTTGTTACACGCTAAGTCTTGATTCATTAGAACATTGTTATTTATGTTACTCAGTTTATCAAGCATTGTGCTGTTCAGCATATTGTTGATTTTTTACTGGAGTTAGTAATATTTTCATGACGTGTGATATACTATGCCCTCCCATTTTATGAATAATTTTTTGTGCTGATATGCAGAACCTTTCTGGATCAAAAGTGTTCTGCAGATTATTTCTGCGAAGGCAGGAGAGGCAAGTGTTTTTTCATGATATGAGAAGTGACAATTTTGGGCTACTGCAATTGTGAAATCATTGTTGAGATTTTTCATCTCTGCTACCATACGTGAAGACTTTCTGTACTTAACTATTTTCAAGTCAATGTGTTTGTATAACAAACAAAGTTCCATGACACACCATCCACCCATTTCTCAAGTCACCAATCTACAGTATAGACCGTTGATTCGACTAGAAGTCCCAAGCTTTTGTTCAATCCAATCCTTGGGTTGCCAGTGGCCAAAATTTATTGCCGGACAGATTTCTTAAAAATCACAATCCACTCACTGCTATTAGAAGTTGGCTTCTATTTAGAATTCAGCTTCTACCGGAGACATGGCCGCAAACGGTATTCAAGTTTTTGAAAGGCTATGTCGAGTTGAACTTCAAGAAATTGTGAATTTAGTGCCAACGAAAGCAAGGTACCTAAACTACATGGTTAACGTACTCATAAACACAGTCACGGACGAATGAACATGACTCACGTACCTGCAAACACCGTTCACTGACTGACAAACACAGGACACAGACCACATTCAGGAAGAAACACGGTTGGGAGTCCGTTAACCGGGTTTCTTCGTGAATGTGAGTACGTGTCCCATGTATTTAGGTGAATGGTTCATGTTTTGTGAGTCCGTTCCCGTGTTTGTGAGTTAGTGAACGGTGTTTGCAGGTACGTGAGTCGTGTTCATATGTCCGTGACCATGTAGTTTAGGTACCTTGTATTAGTTGATGATTTCAGTGAAGAAAACTGAAGTGCAAATTGTTTGTGAATTTCTGCAAGGCAATGAGAATTGCAAAATATTTCCCATCATCCAGGGATCTTGTTGCGTTCTGCATTAAAATTTTGACCAATTTGAGAATTGAAACTTGATATTTGGAGCATTTTTATTTACCATGATAAATACTTGGGGTGAAGTATCTTGTGTAACATAACAACCAAGAGACAATGTTATGTGAGCTTTCAAGACGAAGTTATAAGCTTTTTTAAAATTGGAAAATGCATGATTTTTGGCTATTCTTTTGGTTTAAGGGAAACTTGGCTTATTTCAGAAATTTGGTTAATCTCCTCCGACAGGCACGAATGTGCTTTACCTTAGTAGCTGTAACTTTTACACCCCTTTGTTGTATGCTGCTAATACAGTTTACTGTAAGCATCAAATAATATCAGATTCACCAAGTGTATTCATGCTTAAGAACCTGCTTTAAAATCTCACCAGATTAGGACGCAATATGGCAGACAACTTAGACAAGTGAAACTTTTCTCTTTTTTTTAATAAAAGATTTACAGCACCACATAAGTGATTTACCACTTTCTCTGCCATAGCTACTGTGTACTATCAAGGGAGACAATATTTTGGACAGTTGTGAGTATTGTTAAACGACTAGGAAATTTGAAAATGGGAATTTTTTGCAATTATTTTTGTCTGAAATTGGTGAGATTTTGTCATAAATTTAACTTAATTTACTTTTTGCTTTCAGCCTCCCCCCACCTTGCCTGACAATGTCTTCTCTGATCATTTCCAGGATTTCTGTTCAAAATGGTATGTATAGTAACCGTGACCGGAAATGCACGTGATTTTTCTAATGAAATATGGCCTACCTATAGTCAAAGTTGACTCGTTTTGTCACCAAAAGTCCACCTAGAGAAAGAGCTCTGTGCGTTTGGTTGACTTAGGATTTAATGAAACAAAAACAGGAAAAAAACTAGGAAAAGGATGAAAATTCTCGATTGTTGACAAAGATGAATTGAGAAGTAATATTGGTTATTGTTTACAATCCGACTAACACACATACTTGATATTACTATCTTCTGAATGCTCTCGCCATGGTGATCATGGTGATTCCAAAAATGTATTACTCCTACTGATTAATAATGTTCTTGTTTATGCATTCACTGTTTTTCCAAGGTGTTCATTTGTTAGTAAGGCGATCTCTCAATTTTGTGATATGTAATTTTGTGAATTGGGTGAAAGCCAGAATTTTTTGTAAAACCGCTGAGTTTCCTCGGTTGTTATCATCATTTTTTCAACTTCGGGAAAATTTTATGGAGTTCACTATTTTTTCTTCCCATGCGGAACTATTCTTAGATGTCGCGTGCTTTGTGCAATGAAAATCATAACTAGGTATCCATTTGAAACTTCCCGAGTTATGAGCCAATATATCTCTAAATGCTGCGGAATACACAAACATACGTGATAGACCCAGGTTGGATCAAGAATGGCATGGACCTATGAAACCTTAGCATGTTATAGCATTGATTGTTGGTAATGAAACGTCAAAATTGTTTACAAATTACTCCTTCTTTCAGCTTGATTAAGAATCCTAAAGAGAGAGCTGATTTAACCATTCTATCGGTGAGTATGTCATAATTTAACTTTCTGGTGGTGGTCAAAACAATCTGCAGTTGTTGCAAGATTAACTGTATTTTTAAGATGTTCAAATGACTTGCACAAAAATGCCAACTTTACGGGAACTCTTTGGATAATAAATTATCTTCCGATTTTGTCAGCTGGGTTGTCTTGTCAACAGAATTTGAGAATGGGCTTTCCGTAAGTTTCTTCTGTGCTTTCATTTTATGAATGTCACCAGTAAATAATTTTGTCAAATGTTTGCTGTTCTCACCTCTGGGTTGAGCCTGCATCAAGTCTGCTCACCTTTTCATCTTGCAAAAAGTAGAAAACCTTTTCACAATCGTATACACCATCGCTTTCATTTTTGTGAGAAATGCGTGCTGGACACCACTTCAAATTAATTTGCTTTTACAACAAGCACACTACTTGACAGTGTATTCTTCTCTCACAAATTATACCCTAAACAACAGGATGCTTGTGTTAGGCCAAAAGGTAGAAGTGGCTCTGTGTCTGTTTCGTGAAGTTACTGAAGACTTAAAGCTGGTCTTATGCTCCACACAACTATTTTGGAGAAATGATTAAAAATCTTTTGAGAAAAAATGCCAAGTCTGTGAAATTATACATATATATGTGTGTGTGTCTGTGTGTGTGTGTGTGCGTGTGCGTGTGTGTGTGTGCGTGTGTGCGTAACTGCTAGTTAATTCTAGACTGTGATGGGCTCATAATTATTTGGCTTAAACGTTTTTACTGGTTTTGATGTGGGAGCATAAGGTCACATTTATGTGTCATCGGTAGTGAGAGGGGTGAGGCAGTCAGAGGGGTGAGGCAGCCAGAGGGGTGAGGCAGCCAGAGGGGTGAGGCAGCCAGAGGGGTGAGGCAGCCAGAGGGGTGAGGCAGCCAGAGGGGTGAGGCAGCCTGAGGGGTGAGGCAGCCTGAGGGGTGAGACAGCCAGAGGGATGAGGCAATGAGAGGAGTGAGGCAGGGCTTCGTTATCAGAACCTGATGTTCATGCCTCTGTGGACTAGCAATTAAAACCTTTCTTGTGTGTCTTTGTGGGGCTTTTCTAAAAAGTTCACTGCCTTGACAAAAATAGGTGCAGGCAGGCATTTTTTGTCAAATGTTAAACACAGGTTTCAGTTTGAACCAAGTATACATACTGTGAACATTTTTTAAGTCCTGTCAGCACGCCATCCGTTGGCCACATCACGTGACGCCATATTGAGATTGGCATATTCATATAATTATACTTATACTGTTTTGTTTAATCCTATTCATTCTTGCACAACGCTGTCATTGCAGGCACACGCATTTGTGACAAGTGCCAAGCAAACAAATGTGGACATCGGAAACTGGGTGCGTACGGTGATGGGCATCAAAGAGAACGAATGATACCAGCTGCGCAGAAATTTACCAACGTATAGTTCCTATTCACGCCACAGTGTGTCTCCAGTAGCAAAGTCCTTTGGCCCGCAGTTTGTTTCTGCTTGTGGTCAAAAAAGGACGACTTGTCTCGCGATTTTTTTGAGTTTCCTACGATGGGCAGATGTTGCTGGGGTTGACGCGGTTCCGTAAGATGTTTGTCAAGGGACGTCAACACTTTACTGTCCACCTGCGTGCACTCAGTTGGTACGCCTATATACTTGACCATTGGGTACTACTTGACCTCAATGACCATTACCTCTGTAGCTTTTGAATTGCCAAAAGGTAGACATCGAACAATATTTTTCACATCCTTCCAAAAAACACCAAAAATGTTCGAGAGATATCCCGCTTCTTACTTGCAGTGATCAAATTTTGTGCTTCTTAATTTAAATAATTTGAAATGTTTTAGTAATTTGAATATTGTTAGTGAATGTTAGCACATGGACTAACATCGAATTTGGGATGGTTTTCTCAGTTTGTTGTGTTTTCCAAAATGACTGGTGTTTGCGACAAATGGAAGACATCCACACCAACAGGGCTGGATTGTTTTCAAATGATGTCTCTCACTTTGAGGTGATAATTTCACCTTTTTTATTACATTAATTCACGCCAGAATAAAGTAGTCGTTTCATTGCATTTTTTTTTTCTTTGTAAGTTGATACATACACATATTCAGCCATGTGAGACTCTTGTGTGTCTGGTTTTATTACAAAATTGACGGAACCACAGGAGCCAATCCTTGATTGAATATAAGTCACAAATTGCCACAGGGATGTCGGTCTATTTCACAATTTGTAAAATGACCAGTTGCTTTGCTGAAATCTGGTTTTCATCATACATTGCTTCTTCATAATAAATGCCAGAGTTTTGTTCACGCACATCCTAGATATTGTAATTTGTTTCGTTTTCCATACAACTTTGTGGGGTATTTTATCGTTTACTGATAAATAGGAGTTATTTCCCTTGATGAGTTACATATTGGCCAGTCTGAGGTAGTGTCTATGTTTCCAATGTGAGGGCATGGGAACTATTCTAGTGTTGAGACTCTAAATTCCATTCGTGATTGCCTGACATGTATTGCTTGACCAGTAGTCGTTCATCCCTAACTTGTACCCGTTACTCCATACATTTGCACTGAGCTTTTAATGCATGTACTCGGGGACCGTGTCTCAACTTAGGCTTCTCTTGGAAATACGGTCTGTATTGCTGTTTGGTTTGGCCTTAGAATCGTTCCCATTCCGTGAATGTTTTGTTTTGGAAAGTAGGAATTTGCTGTTCTTTAAGTGACTAAATAAAAATTTGTACTTGTTGTTTACTATGGAGGTTAGTTTAGGGCAGTGTGGAAACATCAGTTTGAGTCTTGTTGACTAATTATGAGTATTTAGTAATTGAAGTTGTTTATTAATCTCATGTATTTATTTTTGCTTTTTGTCTTACCTGAAGCCAAAACACCATTTGACTGACGGACACCTCAGTGGTCGTCTGTAGTGCACAGTTTCTGAGAAAATACACAAGTCTACGGCAATCTTTGTAGCCAATTCTTTGTCGATGAAATCTTGGCTCATGTGCTGCAGGTAGAGTGTTTGCGATCCGTCATAAAACGGTTTGGATAACTTTTAAATATTGCTTTTTGCTCGCGAAATCATGTATTTGAATTGGTGACCACATTTCTTGTCATGTAACTGTTCTATTGATCAGACCAAAGGACATCAAGCTAAGCAAGCATTAACACAGGTATTTATATGAACTACCTGACACACATTTATAGTTAACATATATAGTGAAATGTATTCTTTGCTGATTTGGCCAATGAGAAAATAACATAATTGGTTCTGGTCTGTTTCTTTTTTTAGAAATTGATCCGTTATGTTTAGTAACCTGTGCCAGCAGAAGTGGGTCGATATCGTTTTTCTTTTGACACTGAGGCGCAGGTTTGAAAATGAGTCCTGCATAGAACCAAGTATGTTAATTTTGGACTAGTTATAATATATGTTTATTGAAACAAATATTAACATAGAGATGGTATGCCCATGCATAATTCGCCCTGGGTTGATTTAAAATGAAATTAATACAATGACATTTAAATAATACAATTAAATGACGATTGTGTCAGCTTTGACTGACATATCTTGAAGCAAGTGTTTCGTAACGTAAGCACTGGTAAATATTTTGCGGGTTAGCCAATGTGAAAAATTGTCAAGGCAGAATTCAAAATGGTTTTTTATGGCATAGCCATTTCTTACAGTTTCAAATTTACAATAAAATTTTGATGGTGTCATGAAATAAAATTGCTTCTGTGTATAAGTATTCCATTCTGCTGTTGCCATGAAATCTTGAAAACTCAGTATTGAATATTTAATTATTGAATTGTTCAATATGTTATTGTTTTTTTCAACACTTAAATATGAACTGTTCACACCAAAGCAGTTATAACTTTTAAATATGGTTGAACTCTCGGTGCGGACACTTTAAAGCCTGTTATAGCGTGGTTGTTACTGTCTGCCAGCAGCTGTACAGGTTATATCTCATTGTTTTGGGGAAAAAATACAATGGCTCTGACCACTGGCGACTAAAACCAGGAACTTAATAGATTTTAAGAGGAACAATTCTCAGTGTGTAGCAGTTGAATAAAAGTTATAACTGGGGATTAGTTATAACTGGGGATTAGTTATAACCTCCTTTAGTTGGTGTGGACACAAAAATAGAGCGCCAACCTGTTGTTTAGAAAAATGGACCACAGTTGTTTGTCAACAGCATATAATAAACATTTGATGTTTTGATAATTTTGTTGTAGTTCTTTGTGTGTGTTGAAGAGGGTGTAAACAGCCTTTTGTCACAAAAAAATAACTTATGATCTCGACCACTTATTGGTCCCAAATTGTTCCTTAGTCAAATTAGAGGTCTTGAAGGAACTAACAGTTCTGCCTGGCACTACAAGTTGGCTCATCGCAGCGTGTTGTTCTTCCCACCGTGGTCTCGAGAAAAACATTCTGCAATTTGTCAAACCCACAAGCAACTTCTTATCTGAGAGAGGAACATGTTGAGGGCAGTTTTATAGCCATAAGTGGTCTAAATTATATTTTGGCTTCTTTAACGAATCATTGATTTATAGCTGAGTTAAGGTTAATCTTATGTAGCCCCTATAAAATTGCCTCGTGTCGAATTTATTTTGAAAGCGTTACAATAGGAAATTGTTGTAGACTGGGGTGATTTTTAGGTTTGGAAAGTTCCGAGATCATACTGTAAAAGTTGGCAAGTTATAGTGGGTCATTTTATGCACTAAATATAGTCCACGCTAGCAGCACTGAACTTCAAGTTCTTTCTAGAGATCACTTCTTATCCGAGTTGGGCACCCATTAAGACCAGTTTTATAAACAGGGCTTCCTCTTTTAAGAAGATTCTTCCTTTTTCTCGATTTTTCATATCTTGATTTCCAGTTTCTTCTTTTTCCGTCCCTTTATCTTTATTTTGACTTTATTCATGCAAAAGGGTTTAGTTCAGTTAAATTTTACATCACAAAAAATGTTTCTATCACACAACCTGAATTCTTTTCTCCTTTTTGTCATTGGTCATTCCAAGCCCTGTATAAAGTCAAATGTTACTTTCTTTGAGAGAGTGCAGGTTTGAAGCACTTAGAAGCTGTTGGACTTTTTCCAATTAGATGGCTAAAATTCAAATAAAACTGATATTTTGTATTTGATGCATTGAAACGAATCATAATCTTAGATTGGGTTTAACTTACCAAAATTCTCACAGCCGTGTCCTCTTGCAATTATGGTGGAAGCATTTCATCAAGGTCCATGGAAAAATCGTACGCACGATTACTACCAAAGCCGCTGCTCCACTGTTGAACTGTAGGTCATAAATTCAGTCGAGTCCAGAATTTTAGGTGATTTATGCAGTAAAGAGTAGGTTTCACAATTTTTCATTTTATTTAACTTTGACAAATGAATAACACACTTATCAATTTTGACATATTTTAAACTTTGCTTCTAAAGTTATTTTCAAAAATGAATGCATCTGATTCTCATGGTATTCAGACAAAGGATTTAAACTTATTAATGTTTTTGTCGACGGGGATTAGCACTTCTTACGACCTGAACTATGAAAACACTTTTTCCGAGCCTCTGTAACCCATTTTCCACCTATCTGCACTATGATTTTTGGGTCTCAGTTTATCATCAATAACAAGATTTAAAGATGAGACCAGCCATTTTTATGTTAGTTTAATAAAAATACAGACCACTAATTATTTCAAAAGTACATTTTTTTTTAGTAATTGTTATTCCCATGTCGTGTATTTGCTATTCATGGAAACTACAAAAACTGACATGCAAAAACTGACATGCAAAAACTGACATGCAAAAACTGACATGCAAAAACTGACATGCAAAAACTGACATGCAAAAACTGACATACAAAAGCCGGCAGAGGGCCCACATATTGGCTCTGCATTCACATCCAATGAGGAAACTTGTTTGGCTTACCGGTAAGCACAGTCTGTGCCAGTCATTTGTGTTTCTTCAATGGAATTGAACACAGAACCAAGACGCTGACCCTTTGCCAAGCCATTTATGTCGCACTCTATTGTTCCAAGGGTAGAGCATACTCACCAAGGGAGAAGTATTCAACATAGAAAATGCCTATACAAGATAACCAAGGAACTGCATTTTACTCAGGGCTACATTAAAAGCAGTCACTTTCCCTTTAATTGTTCAACATTTTCACTAATTTTAGATACAAACCAATGAGTGACTCGGTCGAAAATTGTCTAGTTGGTGGTAGTGCGGCAATAGTGTTACTTAAAAGTATAAATGGAATTCAGGAAGTCAGGTAGCACTTAACCCAGACAATGCCCTGGTGATAAACTGCTGGATCTGTGCTCAGTCTATCCAGATGTAGATGTTAAAAGGAGGGGTCTTTCACTGATCCATCCACTCCATATCCATGTACAGTTCAATAACACTATGATCTCATTAGAGAAGCAAGGATTCTCAAGACTACGCAACATATTGCCATATATTTTAAATCAGAACACGTGATTTTGGCTAGATTTTTTATCCGCGAGACCTTCACTGAACTTTACCACGATCTTTCATTCATCAGGAGCATTAATATTACACAAATCAAAATAAATACAAAATTAAATTAAATTATGTTAAAAGATGGTTAGATACAATAAAAAAATAATGTGAATTTACCTAATGAGTCGTATTTGGGCTACAATTGCACCATTCAGAATTTCATTTTTGACAATTAAATTCCTCGCCTCAACAGGTTGCAATAGTTTAACCCAGACTCCTTTTAATACAACCCTATTGACAAGACTGTAAGTATAGCCAAGTATACTTAATACATTTTAATTCAATAAAAATACATATCTTCTGAGAGTGGAAACCCTGAGAATTTGCCATTAATTGGGTGAGGTGAAAAATGTTCAAGATGAAATCTCAAAAAACATCATTGCAGTTTTCTAAATTATCATTTCATGCAACTTTTAATCTTTAATAAAATCATGTAAAACCTGATTTTTGATAGCCCCTCATTCAAACATTTTAAAAGCATTGTCTCTGAATGTTTCATCTGACAATAAGCTCTTTATGAGATATGCCGTTCTAAAATTTTTCAAATATCACATTTTCGAACGGTTCTACATAACCTTACAAGAAATCTAACACAGAACTAGAATCAGCACACAATCAATGCAACTTTAAAAACCTCACGGTACTCAATGACAAGAAATCACCAAGTAAATGCCTTCTGTTCTCGTCCAAATGTTAAACATCCGTGGCCTACACCAGACCCACTGACTTCTGATTCCTCATTGTCTAATGCGCTTCTTTTGGAAGTTGTTGCATCATGTTGTTAATGGCAACTCGGATTCCCTCGGCTAACTCCTTGGCTGTGAACGGCTTCCCCAGGCATGGAACATGTATGAATGCAGTTCTATTCTTGTCAATATTTAACGATACGTAGTATGTGAAATCACACAAAAACCTGGAAACAGACACAAAAATGTGACAACAGAAAGAATTTAAGGGCATAGGGCCACAAGGTATAATGCTCTCCAGTGCTTTCTAGGCATAAATCTTATTATTGTACATTGTACTTTTTGTAATAAACAATAAAAAATGTCTGTCACTTTTGTTTTGTTGTAATGGAAGAATAGTTAGTGCTGCCCCCTGTGTGTGTGTCCACTTTCAAATCGCCACATCTCCTATCCCTCACGCTCATGATTCCAGAAATGTGCCTACATTCACTGGTGTTAAGATAGACAAGATCATTAACTTAATCAATTTGGGATGTAAAATACACGGGAACAACAGATCCCGAAACATAATCATAGCTAGAGGGCGGAGTGAACATAAACACAAAATATAGAAATAATTATAGAATTGTGGTAACAAAGGTATGGATAGCATATACCAACATCACATAGAGCTGCACCTGTCCAATGTTAAACAATAAAAAATCGATCAAACCTCGAATACAGTGAATTCAGAAACTATGCATTGAGAATAAAAATTCCATCAACCAACCATGACATTAAAAGTCCTAACTGAGTTTACCTGCCCGTGTCCCATGACACTTCAGCATTGGCTACACAAGGATCTTCATTTATTGCATCACAGACACAGCTCATGTCTATTGTGGACTTAATACATTCGGCCCCGCCTGCCACGCAAACTCCGTCCTTGGCAAAGCACCCGTCGACGTCTGGTTTTGTGTATGTTCCATTGAAAGACCGCTGTTCTAGTGTTACTTTAGTCGCTCGACTGGATACCCCAACGTGCACCATAAGCTGTAGCCAAAATGTTAAATGCTCAACTTTAAGATTAAGTTGCTTAAACGACCATAGCCTACGTAATAGTTGGCGTGCCAACCATATTAGACAAAAACAAAATAATTATGTTCATCATTGTGACTTTAGGTTAGGTGCCTCACTGGACATCAAATGTATGGGCCTATTTGGATGAATGTGGATCACATAGGTATTTTCTGACCTTCTTGATTGAGACTGCCCTTAACGAAACACATAAAACTGCAGGTAGGAACTGTAGTTTGACAAAATGTGAGACCCATATCGCTTTTATTGTTGTTTTGGTCCTAGACATTATTTTTGATCAGCTGCTCAGCAGTGTCATTGAGTTAGAATCTGAACGTGTAGTCAAAACAAAATTCTGAGACGTACTTGTGAAAAAATTGTAACAATCAGTGTGATGATGGAAATGTACTCATGATGCGGAGAGCACTAAGAAAATTAATTATCCCTGCACAAGCCTGACTGAGGAATGGGCCCCAGATTTTGAGTTATTGTTGTTGTATGTGACTTTTAAGTCCCTTTGAGCTTAATGGAGTGGTTCAGAATTTTGGAGACCATTGTAAATCGTGGGTGTCCTTCACCCGCAATAGGCCTATTGAAATTGACATGCAAGGTCAGTGAAAGCAGTTCTTTGTAAACCCTAGTTGCTCTTATTCATACAACTGTTGGACTGTGTAACTGAACACAGCTCAATAAAAGAGTTTATACTCTCTG
This sequence comes from Phoronis australis, assembly GCA_002633005.1. NCBI lineage: Eukaryota > Metazoa > Phoronida > Phoronidae > Phoronis > Phoronis australis. The sequence continues at coordinate 198,312 of NMRA01000082.1, forward strand.
CTGTGTTTTATTACCCCCTATGGATTCTGAATACCCGAGCTAAGAATGTCAATATTCCCCTTTGTTAATTGTGAGTCAGTGGAGGTGATGCACAGGAGAAAGTTGACACACCTGAGGCTTATGTTGCTGCCATAGTTCTGGTACCCTCTGGGACACAGTTTTGTATACTACAGGCAGTTCCTCAATGACCAGTTCAACCTGTGATCCCGGATCCAACTTCTTTAGTTCTTGGACTGCTTGCCAGCTTGCATTAACTGTGTGTTCATTGAAAGGCCCAAAACCTGGTAAAAACAGGGTGCAATCTAAGAATGGTGAGATTTTTTGCAAATATGAAGTTCAAACTGTGTGACAATTTACCTAAAATTGCGATTCACTTAAAAGTTGGGCAGACTCTGACAGATTCACATAAGTTGAGCAGACCCTCACAGATTCACTTAAGTGGCTATAAACCACCCTCCCATAAAATACCTCTTGATTTAAACACATGCCACTTGCTATAAATGTGGTCTCTGAACATGTTTCTTGCTAGGATTACTGACGATTATTGGAGTTGGGAAGAACTGACAGATACATGGCCAACAGATGACAGGCTGAACAGACTTCTTGGATGGAAGAACTAACAGTATAAGTATATAGTGTATTGCCTGTATTGGGGACGATCATAAGCTGAGGATGCCTGTGACCTTTCCCCGTGAATCCTTCACAGCTCATGACAGAGTTTTCCCGTTCAGTGACTTTACCAGACGTAGGGGGTTCTGAGCGTGTGATAACATCTAGCTTTTTTATTAACTGCCAAGCACACTCTTTTGTCCGATACGACAGCCAACAAGTCAATTATCTACCAGGCTTATTACAGACCACCTGTGAACACAGTTAAACTTGGAGTGAATTGGTATAATTTCGGTGGGCAGCTGGGCGATTTTGGCGATTCAAAAACTATAGACATGATCACCACTTGACAAAGGTTTCAGAAATGCTATTGGTTTATGTTCCAATATGTTATAACTAACTTTCATTTTTGCAGCACAGCCCATTCAGGCTAGATACGATCTGATCGGAGATTAGAGCAATTATTGAACAAAAGAGCACAGGCTCTCCAACCATAAATGCCAGAATGGAGTTAATCAGTCATGTAAGATATTGGCTACGGGGGTAAACTTCCCAACTTGTTGTTGGGCTATAGAATCCAACAAGTTGGGAGCAACGAAAAAACGCCGTAATGTTCACACTTATATGTTACAGTGACTAGCGCACCCCTGAGCTAACACCGTGGCACTTGCAGGGGCAGATCCAGGATTCTGAGTGGGGGGGCAAGGCACAGGAATAACCAGAATTTCGCCACATGCGTGAGCCTAGCCTAATTAAAATGTAGGTATACAGGAGTCTCAAATTTTTGGGTTTATGGACCTTATTACTAAAAAAATGGTAAACAGGGTTTGTTCAAGGCCTATGGATTTGCATTTGCCTTCCCCCCCAC
>NMRA01000082.1:199861-222962 GCA_002633005.1 Phoronis australis
ACTGCCAAATGGTATCTGAGAGAATTTTGGGGGGCCATGGCCCCCTTTTCCTTGCCCCCTCCCCAAATCCGTCACTGACTTGACTGATAGATTGATGGCCGAGCGATGTTGTGTTTAACCCACACTGCCGCACTGGCCCAGTTCCAGACCTCCGTCCACTGGCACTCTCATCAGCTGATCATGGACTCTGCTTCGAGTCTGACTAAGACAAGTCGGCCGGGTCACGTGAACTCAGTGTTTGAGCACTGCCTACCGTATTTGAAAATTTGCATTGTGTAAAGGAAGCTGAGACTGAATTATGAAAGTCAATTAGTTACCAGTAACTACAACACACTGCCTGGGAACTGTACAGTCGCCCATTACTCTTAACAACAACGGTGTTTCCTTGGAATTTCGTCGTGAAACCTGAGAGCACTGCAGCTCCTTGGTCACTGGCAGTTGCTTCCGGGTTTTCTGTCCACACAACTAGGTCACTCGTGTGTAATAACTAGGTCAAGCAGGGAACTCTGCCCGTCTGCTTACCGGTCTTACATCAGTACGCTATGAAACAATGAATACAGTTGTTCTGCGCGTTTTGTTGATTTGCGCAATATGCGGATGACGTCATCAAAAGCGGGGGAAATCCATATACTGCGCAGGCCCGTTNAATTCGCACCCCAAACTGCCAAATGGTATCTGAGAGAATTTTGAGGGGCCATGGCCCCCTTTTCCTTGCCCCCTCCCCAAATCCGCCACTGACTTGACTGATAGATTGATGGCCGAGCGATGTTGTGTCAAGTTAACCCACACTGCCGCACTGGCCCAGTTCCAGACCTCCGTCCACTGGCACTTTCATCAGCTGATCATGGACTGTGACTTCGAGTCTGACAAGTCGGCCGGGTCACTCACAGGCGTCCTCAGCTTCTGATCGTCCCCAATACACTACATTGGGGACGATCAGAAGCTGAGGACGCCTGTGGGGTCACTAGGCAATGACCATCGCCTCTGTTGGCCCGAAGCTTCGGGCCAACAGAGGCGAAGGTCATTGCCTACCGGGTCACGTGAACTGTTTGAACACTGCCTACCGTATTTGAAAATTTGCATTGTGTAAAGGAAGCTGAGACTGAATTATGAAAGTCAAATAGTTACCAGTAACTACAACACACTGCCTGGGAACTGTACAGTCGCCCATTACTCTTAACAACAACGGTGTTTCCTTGGAATTTCGTCGTGAAACCTGAGAGCTCTGCAGCTCCTTGGTCACTGGCAGTTGCTTCCGGGTTTTCTGTCCAAACAACTAGGTCACTCGTGTGTAATAACTAGGTCAAGCAGGGAACTCTGCCCGTCTGCTTACCGCTCTTACATCAGTACGCTATGAAACAATGAATACAGTAATTGAAAACCACCAAAACATGCTAAGAGCTCTCACTTTTATTGGAATCACGAAATATTGCTGGATTTTGACAACTCCGATTTCATAGGACAAATTTTCTCATATTAAGCCTACGTTGGCCTACACGGCGTGTCATGATAATTCAACCGTGATTCCAGTATCGCTGGTCAATCATTTCAGTGGCCATCATGTAAGCCTACGCCAGTAAGGCTTTCAAATTGTTAGAAGAAATTTTTGCGTTTGAGAATGATGTCGCTATTCTGATTGCTTGAGAGTAAGTTACATCGCTAAGTAGCTAATCTCATCAGGCCATTTTGTACGACGACCATTTTCTCAAGGCAAGACCAGCACTATAACGAATTGCTGTTTTCTCTAGCCCAGAAAACACTTCTCAGCTGATTCTGAAACAAGTTGTGAGCAGCTTCATGCAACTGTAACTGCCCTTGGTCTGGCAAAATTCGGAATAAGAGCCTGACTCCACCGAGTTTGAAGGAACATTGTCGTTTTTACTCAGGCCGACCGACGCAATATTGGGGTTATTGTTGAATGGCATAGATTTTTATTTTAAGGTAGGTGGATACACAAAAAAATTAATTTTGACTATTTTTTACATTTTTATGTCATCCTAATCTTTAACTCTTAATGCACAGTATACTGAAGAAAAATAAAATCACGAACTACAAAAAAAAAATTTTTTCGATTTTTGTCACTTTCAGAGTCATATCTAACTAGTTAAAACTCCCTTTTTACTCATTTTAGTTAGGAACCTGGAGATTTGATCTGTGTATACACCTACCTTAAAGATATCAGCTTTGACCAGAGCTCCAGAGCAATAAATTCCGCTTGTTTGTTTTTTAATTTTACTCCATAATTCACATCGTCCCCTGACGTTTATGGGAGGCACTCGTTGAAATAAATGTCTGTGAATTAAGGTGAAATGCGCTAAAGTACTGGCTGGCTTATAACTCAGACGGCATATAGTTTGGAGCGGAGCGTGTGTGCTTTATGTTCGAATTTGTCTTTTCTCACTAATGATGTAACATTGAATCTAGAAAAATTATGACATGCAAACATTAGATATATGTGTGACTCATATAATCGTCACAACTTTCACTCGTTTGTGTATTATCAATGTTGTTCACTGTTGCATTTGAGAATATTCATCCAATAGCAAATGCACACGTTTAAGCCAGCTGTGTGTTACTGCTGTTCCCGACTCATGCCTCAAACCCCATCTGAACTTAAAGGATACTTTTCCGAAATGCGACGAGCAAACTGACTACGTCATGTGTTGCCGCATTCAGACAGGAATCAATGTTTTTGGATACACTAATAACCGAAACTTTGGTGCTTCGCTGAATGTTAAAACATCAATTGGTTTTAAACATAACGCTCTCTTTGGGCGGCTGCTGATACCTAGCATGAAGTTAGCACTATATTTTACAATTGCGGCCTAAAGCACAGTGTTCATGCTGTGACGTAGTCACGATCAACACCTTTATTTGGACTTTCTTTCTTTCAAAGGTACATTTCTCCTTATTTAGCAAAAAAACTAAAATTGAATTAGGTTTTTGACACCCATGAAACCAGACACGTACACATTGTCTGTGGCTTGAGTTGGTAATTTAAAAAGAACCACACCATAGTTAGGATTACTGCGAGACCAATTTACGTCCAATACAAATTTCGTCTTTTGACCAGCTAAACATGCAAATTGAACTTTAAAAATCGGGAATTTAAAAAATGGCTATGACGGTGTCCTGATTTTTCAAAAAGAAGTATTAACGTCATAAACAAGCAATTGGGAAAGCAAATCTGTTCAGACAGCCTGAGCGTAATTAGCTTTAATTAACATTAAACCTGCCTCTTTGTTCATGTACAAAAATTCATTGTGTAGACAACGTTTTACTTTCAATTTGCCTTTTTATGAATATCAACATGTCATGGTTGTTCGTTCTCCCGTGTCAGCAATCATATTACAAAGTTCTTGAAAGAACATGTTCGCTTACAAATGATAACAAGATGTATTTTGTAATTTTACATATATAATTAAGTTGTGCCGTTTTCCCCAAATGCACACCGTTAAACTGTCATAAGATATGAACAGTTTTTTAATGCATAAAAACCGTTCTTCACTTGAAATGTACTGCGGAAAGTTTTTAGTGTCGCTTGCAATATTTTTGTAAAAATACGTCACGGTAGTTATTACACCATAAAGAATGACGTAACAAATACTCATTCGTAAATTATTATGCACGTGATTATTCGTGACAGAACAAGATTGCTGTTTCGGTTAGTGGAGGTGCACGGCCTCACACAAATAGTTGGGATGATTACAAATAAAAAAGATGTCCCGAAGAGGACGAATGAAAGACTCAGATTGTATATAGCTCGATAGCAAGCGAGAGAAAGAATTGAAGAATTACGAGCAATGCATTCTAGCAGCGCACAATGCTCCAGTGGTTTTCAAGAGCCACTTAGAGACATCATCCCGGGTGATGATGAGTACGAGTCGAGAGACGACCATTACCAGATGGTATCCACAAGAGACAAATTAACTCCGTCTGCATATTCTGAGGATGCCGAAAAACGGTCAAAACAAAACAAAAATTCAAGTGACAACCGGGCAAATTGCATGAGTGCCAGGGGAGAGCCACAAAGTGACATCATCCCACACGAGGACGAGATGGTGGCCGAGACGACTTATCCTCCTATGGTTTCCATGGAGACTACAAAAAACAGAAAGAAAATAGAGCCATGCATGACAGCAATACAAATTGCTCGAGTGGTCGTCCAGAGCCACAAAGAAATACCAACCCGGACGAAATAAAGTTGGTAGGAGATTTCTACAAGGTGAAGACCATTAGTAACGACTTACATGTACCTCCTCCTCGTTGCTTTGGTTATGCTGAAAAAGAGATATTACAGAAAGATACACTATGTATGAGTAACAACCGAGAACCACATGGAGACATTATCCTGTTGAGAGGCAACGGTCACGAGGTCAAGAGTGAAGAGTCACCTCTACCTGTATGTTCTGTTGCTGGCAAAAAAAACGAACAAAACAAAAGCGATCTTTCCGTAACAACCGTGTACATGCACACTGTTTGAACGTTAGTCAATAGCCACACAGAGTCACCACACTGCGGGACGTCGATAGTTTGGGATGTCACGAATACGAGGATGTAGCCAAGGGTGACGAGTCATCAACGCCTACATGCTCTGGAGATTCCAAAGGATGTGAAGATGATAGCAATCCGAACTCCGCGAAGAACCTGGGCTCGTTTACAGACGGTGCTATACACGTTCCCGGAAGAAGTTACAGAAACTCGATTTGTGCCAGTACCTGGTATGAGCGACGACGCAGATGACTTAGACAGACAAGGTGATGTCCAAAAGTTATCAGTTTTTCAGAGAGCAATTCGTAAAGTAAAATCACTATTTTCTATGAAAAAACGTAGTAGAAACAACAGAAGTTGGTCTGGATATGAACCTGCTTTTTCCTTCCCAACTTTCAAGACGTCACCGCTTCTCAACCTGCCAGACTTTGCTATTAACGTTGGTGAGACTGTTGTTCACGACCCCATGAGTTACAGTTACGTTTATCGGGACGGAAAGCCCGTCCTCATTGATCGAGGAAATTATGGCTGTATGTTTCAAGTTGAGCGACAGCAGATGTTTTACGCCCTCAAAGTATTTTTCAAAGAATTCTCATCTTTATATGAGGTCAGCAGAGAGGTTGAAGTGTTCCAGTGTGTCAATGGGAAAGGAATCGTGCCTCGACTTCGAGGGTTTTTCCTGTTGGAGGAAAACGCGATTCATTATTCGTGGGGAATTTTATTTGACTTTGCAGGAAACAATAGCCGCAGCGGGAAGACACTCCGCGAACTTCTTCGCGACTACAAGAAGGAAACGTCTGGGTTTACTCCACTGAGGGATCAGGACTGGCTTGACATCTTAATCCCGATATGTGATCAAATTAATGCTCTCAACAGAGCAGGCGTGGTTTTGAGAGCCGTGAATCCGGACAGCATTGTAGTGATCAAAGTTAATGGTTTGTACAAGGCGCAGTTTTTGGACTTCCGAGGCGCAACATTGTTGAAAGACAATCCTTGTACAACTCACTACGGCGACTTTATTAAGGTGTGCGAGCTCATGGGTCTTATCAAGTGGGAGACGCAATCTAACAAGAGATTCCACGATGCGTCCCAACTGATATCTCAGGGACCAGGGAAAGCTACGTGGGAACATGTCATCGAGGCCCTGAGAACAGAAAGGTGCTCTATCTTTAAAAAGTGGTTTCTTTGTCGAAAACAGTAGTACTGTAGCTCTGCTCTGATAATGCAAGTTTGGCATGCGTGTGTCGAAGCCTGGCCTTGGTATTATGTCCACCGCAAAACATCCGAGTACACTGGACTTTCTGCAGCGTCTGATCGACCACAGCAACGGACGATGAACCTGAATTTTTAACGCGCGGTAGACAAATCATGTGGCCAACTTGTAAAGTTGCTGATGTGGTGTCGTGGGCGTACATATGACTGTCTTCTGCCTAGGCTGGAGTATTTACAGCCATTACCAGAAATGTTATCTAATAGTGATAAGATACTTTCTTTGTATTGATTTAATTTTCGGTGTTAATAAAAGTCGGCCAAGGTTACTTATCCAGTCGTTATCATTTGTTTATGAAGTATTCATTCCTCTTTCAACCCCTATACGGAAAGCAGTATCTTTGGAAAGATAATGTATTACAACGGTGATGGCACTAACATAAGTCGCATCTTCGTGGATTTTTCACTTAATAACTTTTACGGGGTTTGAACTCCGGAAAATCTTTTTAAGGAATTGAATTTGAGGTAACGACTCCCTGGAATCGCGAACCTTAATCATTCCGTTGCAAAATAAAACCAACAAAAACATTATATAACCTTTTGTAGAGTTCTTCATTTTTTAGCAAACCTGAGTTCCTTTTCCTAGCTCATTTAGTAGACACGTAGGGAGGTGTTTTAATTCATAGCGATACATTTCGGCTTATAAATCAGAGAAGTCACCTCCAAGTTCATAAGCTCATGAGGTATGGCTGTGAAAAGCACAGGTTTGCACGGTAGATCACTTGCATGGCTCTTAAAAGGGTACCCACTGGTTGCCAGCAAAAAATTTAGAAAATTCACCCCTCCACGCAGCGTACATGTACATGAGATAACGCACATTGGATTACAACTGGTTCAATCAGGTTTCGTTGCCACAGCACTGCACAGCATCTAGGACGATCGCATCAAAGGCGACTTTTCGGGGTTGAAGAACGTCAGCAAAATTTCCTCTGTGTTGAAACTGTATTGAAGATTTTTTTTGACAAAAATCTGCAAAAAGGGGGTGTAATCATATAAAAGATCAATAGTTCTGACACCCGTAGATAGAGATATCACCATATTACTAAAACATAATGTAATAAAATTTTAAAAAGCATCTGTGAGATTCTTGGATCACTTCCGAAACTGTTTGCATTCTTACGGGAGATGGAGGTTCATGCTTCGAAAAAATGTTCTCTTTAACCAACTTATCAGTAAAAATAGTGGCAAACGTATGCTCATGTACCACTCTATGTAGATAATTGTAAACTACCTATCATTACATTTGTGGAGAAATTAGTTATTTCGTAATGTTAAGTAAAGTTGCCTCTTGAGTCGGAATTCGAAGCTAGCTATCTCCTTTGGTCAGATTCAGAGAGGTACTTCCGGCGCCCTTCCTATTAGCATAGAACTCTACCCTGGAATGCCAACTCCTGCATGTGACCAATGTATTCTATTATTAGAGCTTACGGCCCTGAGACTAGCCGCGAAAGTTTGCTCTAAGTTTTTCCGGCTGCGTGCTCTACTGAGTTTTGGTCGAAAGTTGTAGTTATCAAATCAAGCCTAATTTCAGTGTTTTATTTTCATTTTGTTATTTTTGTTCGTCAAGCGAGTCTACTGAGGTACGATTACATACAATCAGCGATGTCTCGGCAAAATTAGTCAACAAACCCGGCAATTATACTGGTCATTCTTCATAAGCACCGACCTGTGGCGCTGGGTGAATGCCAGAAATAGTTTGGTCTCCGACATCTTTTCAGCTCCAGTCGCAGAACCACTTTCGACAATTAACCTATCATACTACATGCCAGGAGTTTTTCAACAAGACATTTTTGGATTTTAAAATCGTGTTACACTATTTTACAGAAAGAAATTACATTTGGCCTAAATGAAAAGTTTAGGCCATAATCCTAACCCTAACCTTAACACCAACCCTGAGAAGTAGGCCAACTGTTGTCTGTAGTATTTACCTATACCCGTGAAATAAAATTCTAAAACATGAAATTTTACCCTGTGAAAGAATCCAATCCACTACTTCGTGTTGCTGACAGCATACAGTGTATATGTCCCGCTCTTGGCGGACTGTCCCACTTTTTCGATTTATCCGCCATCTCGCCACACCATCTAAATGTGCCGCTGATTGACACGCAGCCAAATTGACGTACATGTTCATTACCTTAATGATTGATTGATTCATCAACCTACTGATTGGTTGGTTCATCAATCTACTGATTGTTTAGTCCATCAATCAATAGAGGGTAACTCGCCACTTGCTAGATGAAATTATCTCCTGGAGCCAAAACTTACATTTAGAAATACCGAAAATAAATTTCAATAGAATTGAGTTTACAATTTTATTTGCTTTTTCGAAAAAAGGATGTGCAATTATTTTGCACCAGTTTTGGTTGTGTAATATCGTTATTGCAATATGAGGGACACATTTTTCTACGGATTAAAAGAATTTTAAAAGAGTTTACAATTTTATTTGCTTTTTCAACAAAGGATGAGAAATTATTTTCCACCAGTTTTGGGAGTGTGATATCGTCATTGCAATATGAGGGAAAAATTTTTCTACGGATTAAAAGAATTTTAAATTGAAATTGAAATTTAAAATGGTCTGTGAGACACTGTTTTGGTTGTGTTGGTCACTCGTTCAAAGATATCAATTATTTGTTGTGTGTGCAACTTTTTATTTGACTACATTTTTCATGCATGCACTTACGTGTAATGGAACTAACTATTTTTTAAAAATTTGAGAAATATATTTGTGATTACTGTGCTATGAATAGAAATATATGCTAACAAAGTTTATGCTTTGAAAAATTACATGTTAATCGGATGAACTAACTCTGTTGGTAAATATTAATTGACAAAACTGTATTCAGTTGTTTTGAAAACACTCACATTGTATTGTAAATCTTATTTGTAAAGTCAATAATTATTTTTAAAATAATGAATCCAGGAATGTAACAGACTGGCAAATCCCTGAAACGTTATGTTCTAAGGATTCCTTAAAATATCTTTGAAACTTGTGGTGAAGGAATCCGTAAAATGGGATAAGGTAATAGACTGTAAATACACTTCAAATGAGAGAGACCTAATTTCGTTTGTTAGCCAGCTAAACAGGGCGGAACGCAGATTTAAATAAACTTCTAATTTTATTCGTAAAATAGATAATTGACAAAGTGAACGCCCAATGTTGCATTGTGTTTTGAACGGATTTCCAGAAAACGCACTCTCCGTATGGAAACAATCTTGCCGAATATTTCTTCAACCAATGGCTATGGTACGGTGACCGCGCTTAATCTTTATATTTAACAGTCTGTTCTAAATCTTTGACATTCACATCACACTGACTATCGAATCGGCCTCTTTCAGCAGTTCTTATTTCGATCGCGTCCGTTGAAAAAACCTCAACGTCAGCTTTGATCGGGTTATGAATCTCCACAGTTGGATTACATTCGAACGAACCCTGGTCAACGTCTTCCAACACTGTAGAATGGTGTTCTGTCTTTGCTGTAGATGTCCTGTGCTTTATTCCGTTCTGGAGGCAGATTTTGGTGAAAACAGAGCTTTCAGCGTTTGCCTTTCTATATAAAGATGTCGAGCCTTTTCTATCATGAATCGCCGGTAGCTCAGCATTGCCATTGTCACCATGTACGTTGAGAATAACACTGTTTCTCCAGCTTGATCTCGCATTTAAGACAGGCCGCTCCAGAAAGTCCAACGCGGTCTTTTTCCTCTCATATTTTCCTTCGAAGAACGAGACGGTCCTTTCAAAATCCCGTTTGGCTTTCTCTGGATCGGCTATACTTTTGCAGCTGCTTTCGGTGACTGCCGCCAAGCTGTTAGCTTGAAGAGTAGAACTGCCGTCATCAGTATTCAAAACACTGCGGAAATCATCCTCGACGGATCCTTGGAAACGATTGATAACACCTCGGTCTCCTTCGTGCTTCTCTTGCTCTGGAGAAATACCAGTAAAGGTTTTTTTGTACCAAACAAGCCACACCACGGAAGCAACCAGTACTAGAACCGCAACTCCTCCTACCACGCCGCCGATTACTCCCCCGTGGAGACTCTGTATATTCTTCGGTAAATCAGTTTCGGCAAAGTCTTCTTGTGCTTCATCGAATGCGAGTTCAGGAGTCGTGGTAGGTGGGGTTGGGCTGGCTGGTGAGTACATTGCCCATTTCTGAACTCCAGCCTATTCCTCCTAAAAAACTATTTCTCTACGCACGTTTCACGTTCGAATATCGCGATAATGACACCGAAAGCACGTTTCCAGGGACTGTTGACGTTAAGTCACCGACTCGCTCAGTATGTGATATCAGCGAAGGCTTGCGATATATTTTGAATACTTGTGCAGTCTTGTTTTTTCTCGAAACTATGCTTTCAGTCTACGGAACACATCCTATCGTTTTTAATCCGTTACAATTTTTCAAATCCAATTTGTTAAACTTTTTCAAGAACCATAGAAAAATACTCCAGTGCATGTTTTGCATGCAAACACGTTTTTATAGTCTGCCTTTTTATGACCAACATTTTTGTACCTTGAACCTAACCATGCCATTAAACGGTAGACTAGATATGGGTTTTTACTCTGGTACTCGCGGTAGATATAAGTACTACTACAGGTATCAGAAATGAGATTCTCAGGGGGTTTTTTTATTGGCTAATGGTGTTGATTACAGCACCCTTTACTCCTCAACATGTGTGACATTGCAAAAATCTCCCGTTTGGTTTAATCTCCAGACGATAGGTTTCCAAATCGAGGTTAAATGCAGCCATTGACGAAGTTCTTTCTTAAGCGTTCCATCATTTTTGCCAGGCATAACGGCACGCAGGCCAAATCCACCACAACCCAAAAACGTATTAAAACCAACCGGAACTATCTTTATCAACGGAAGCCTCACAAACCTACTTTGGCCTTTAATTCCTGAATTCACACAATGTGATCAATCATCACCCCCACGCCAGCTTATTTTAGACAGTGTTTTGTTGCCGTTAAATCATCGCTGATGCGGTGATTCCTCCTGCTCCTCACAAAATGACCTTAGCTGGACGTTCGTAATAAACAGGACTCTTGACGAGAGCGACTCTTGTACAAATCTGTTGACAAAGTACAGAGTTCTGTGAAACGGGTGGAGTGATGTAAATCAAAACATTTATACAGAATGCTTCTTTACAGCGGTGTCTTAGGCGCTTTCCGGACTAATTCAAGCTAACGTGGTTTGCAGAAGAATGCTTCCTGGACCCGAGTTCTAATTTTTTACTTGAAATCGAACTCACCGTACTTTTGGGCGAATTCAAGATAAGTGTCTATTAGTACATAACGGGTTCTGAGGATGACTTTTTTAACCTAGTTTGCCGGCTCGAGTACGATAATTGTCTCTCGGCGGGAAAATCTAGCCAAAATAGAGTGCTCTCATAGAAAATACACGGCGATATATCGCGGATTCTCGCAAAGATCTTGTTTTTCTAGCAAGGGAGGCACCAGCGTTATTGAACTTCACTCAGATATGTGGCCGTTCATGATTCCACAAGTACCCGAAGAAATTTGATTTCTTTAGTACTGGCACACTCAACACATGAAAAGAATTCTACGTTGACTCCCAAACTGGTAGAGATTGGGCAACTCGACCAGTCTGGAGAATTTGCCGGTTCAGATCAAAGACACCATGCTGTTGTGATTAATTAAATCACCCCAGACTGCTGATGTATCGTTATTTAGATAATGAGACCATCATAAACACATTAGGGGCGACATTAGTATTTTCAAATTTTCGCCTTGAAAGTTTGTAAATAGCATGTTTAAATAGTTCGTGAAAAGCACACGTGATTAGGTTTTTGAATTTTTAAGTGACGTGACTTTTGGAACCTAAAACGTTTGCCGGTTTAATATTCTGCAATAATATGGTCCTCATTAAATCTGCTGGGTGTGCAACATAATTGCGCCAATTACCAAACCACCTCGCAGCCGTTGGATTTTGAAGCAAGCCATGTGCCATCTGTACAATTCTTGGAATGACTTTGTGTCATTTCATGTGCTCAGCTTGGCCTGGAGTACCGACTATCAGCTCCTCCATGCCACAGTAACATCATTCTCTGAGCAAAAGGAAGTGGGGTACAATTCTTGGAATGAAAATTTGCCCTCATACTCATTTTCTTCCGGTTTATGTCCATTTCACAGAATCCGTGAAAAGATTTTTCGATGAATATTCAGCTCAGTTTTTGATCAATTTCTTCTCTGATACCTCATGAGCCGCAGTTCTAGCCCATGAAAAAGTGGTTGTAAAGAAAAGAACATGCGTCATTGACATTACAATAAATACAAATTGTGCTCTTGATGAGAAGCGACCGTGCTGTTGGTGAGAGAAGGAGATCAGATTCAAATGTCGAAATTAGTTGCATTGGAACTGGTTCGTTGTTTTGCCTTAGCTGCATCGCCTCCATCATTCTACGTCATCTATTTCCACATTGCATTGGCTGTCGAATCTGTCTATTCCAATAAGCTTGAATTCTACAGTGTCCTTCGCGAAGTTCTCAAAGTCTGCTTTGATAGGGTTATGAATCTCTACAGTTGGAGTACATTCGAACGACTCTTCCGCAAATTCGTCTATCTTTTTTGGATGATCCTGGTCTTCAGACACCATGGACTCACGGCGCTTTAAGCCGTTACGGGCGCAGATCTTTTTGAAAACAGGTCTTCCTTCACTATCCTTTCGATATAAGGAGGTAGTGCAGTTTTCAACGGCACCTGTCGGGTCATTGTTGGCAGAAGCGTCGAAATTTTGAAAACCGATAATTAAACTGCTTCTTTTTGTCGACGAGGCGTTCTGGTTAACGATACTGTGTTCTAGAAAGTCCAAGATGGAAGTTTTACGCCCGTGTCTTTCTTCGAAAAACGCCTGAGTTGAATCATAGTCCCGTTTGGCTTTCACTGGATCGGCTAAGGTTTTGCAAGCTCTAACCGCTATTGCCGCAAGGCTGTTTGATCGAATAGCACGATGAGTGCCGTCGGCGCTCAGGACGGTGCGAAATGCACTTTCCACAGCTTCGTTTACGGTCTGGTCCACATCGATCCTCTTGTGTTTAGGTGTACCGTGGGTAGGAACGACATTTGGCGGGGATAGCGATTTCCTGTACCAAACGGCCCAGACTATGATAGCCGTGAGTCCTAAAAACGCTACTACTCCTATCACGCCCCCAATAACTTCCCCATGGAGACCTTGGATATTCTCAGGTCTACCGGTATCCTGTAGCAGCGCTTCAGCCGAAACGTCTGGAGTCGTGATGAGAACTGTCCTATCAGTTGGGTCCATGACCCACTGTTGCACCGCACTTCAAAACACTGTAGAAGTCATACTTGTGAAATTTTTGCTTCTTATGTAACACAATCGCGTGCACTGACTGCAGTATGACATGGAAAGTGCACTTTCCCGCGTTTTTACGTAACTCGACACTCAATGATGGCTTGCACCCTGTCTGAACGCCAGATGACTTGACATCTTGTCAATATAAGCGACTCGAATCTGTAACATTTTTGTTACAGGGACGTGGCTACGCGATCATAAAGGTGAGAAATGACACGGAGAAACAACATGTTAGGAAGCGCCGAAGGATTTTAAGCAAGCAGGCCTGTCTTCTGGGCGTTGGTGAAAATTCGAGCATATATTCTAAGCAATAACGTGTCAACGGTGTTGACTGACGTGAAGGCCGTGGTGATAATTAATCGCATTTAAAGAGACGCAATCGGTTTAAATTTTATTGGAATGTCGCCTTTGTCTGTCGATCTTCCGTTCCCTGAAATCATTTCTGTTTGAATTTAATTTAGGTCCTAAACAGGAAAGCTTCGCGTGTACCTATGCGCGTAGCGCCTTAGAATCGCCAAAAAACATAAAGAACGCGTGATAAGAGGAGATCTAACGAAATCTCTGTAGCGTCCGAGACACAATAAGTAACTGAAAACGTTTCAATCAATTACTGTTGATGGAAGTGTCGCGAATATAAACACACAATCTATCAGACAAACTCACTTCATTTCTGAACTTTCGAAGACCAGACGGAAGGAAACGATTAATTTGACCTACGGGTAGTCACGGTAATGACCTCAGTGAAAGAGACTTGTCTCTCCCATTTATGCCCATGAGCACAAAGCGCCAAAAGGTTCCATGACGAGTATCTTTAGCTGCGCGTTAAAATATGCACAATTAGTTTTTCAACGCTCAACGTACCTCCAATAATAAAAAAATAATTGCATGCGGTCTCACACGTAGGAGCAAATGTGCGCAGGCAGCGCATGTGGGCCCATTGCACTGATCACCTGGAACCATTTTTATGCTCTATTAATATATAGTTAAAACCGAGCTGAGGAGCTAGAAACCTGACTCAAGGGTTTAGCAGTGTGACCTGGTGGGACTCGAGCCCACGACCTCGAGTAAAGACAGCGGACACCTATCACGGTAGGCCACATTGACTCGCCTCGTACCTACAATAAGTACCGTTGGGTATACGTTACTTTTGCACGCTTACTTTATTTCGATGCGGGTGTTAGATTGAACTGAAATTGATTGCAAGGAATCGCTGAGAATTCTCTTATCGACCACACACCCTTGGCGACTAAAACTTTACTCGTCGTGACAAGTAATACCAACCGGCCTGGACTGAAGCAACGATAACCTGACCGTTGTTCGCAAGGTTGTTAGAAGTCATTTCCGATCCGAGTAAGGACTAAGATTTGAGGCCAATTTTTTAACATTTAGTGATGTAAGCCAAAAGTAATTTTTTGGCAGAAACCGCAGGTAAATATGTTTATTTTGTCAAATCGAGAATTTTTAGATACACGACTCTTTGACACCACGTCATATCACGACTGAACAAGAGTGAGTGAGATTTTTATGATAATATGCGAATCATGCAAATATTTCATTCTCTGAGTTTCTTTTTAGGATTGTACCGTCTTCACTTAGGAAATACGAAATACTTAGTGATACGAAAATGCAGTCACACGCAGTCGCTCACGGGCCATGCGTTAGCGACCTTGGACTGGTGCAATGGATATTTTTGCAAGGAACCTTTGGTCTAATCATAGATTGTAGTCTTTGGTTTAATTAATAAACGCCGATCTTTTATATGAACCTGGTCCGAAGCAAGGTCAAGGTTGCTGTCAGACGATTGACAATGTTCTTTCAGGGATATCGAAGCGTAGCCGGCAGACATAACCATCCCTACTTCTTATTTCCAAGTTCACAAATTAACGTTGTTATAACCCCAATTTCTATAAAAATTGATTTATTTTGTATCGTTATGAATTGGTCTCAAATTGTTTTTCAGTCAACAGATCCCACTTCTGTGCTTGGAAATAATTGGCCAGCAGTTGTGTGCCAAGTACCGCAATAGTAGTCTTGCCACCTTGTTCAGTTTCATTTTATTCTCCGAGCATAATACAATTGCCAGCATTAACGAACTATCAGCTATTGGCAAGACTAAAATCACTTCTCATTAGCTTAAAGAACAAGTTGACACTAATTTTATGTCAGTGTGTGGTCTGAATCAAAAGTTAATTCCTTCGACGTAACCAAAGATTTTATAGTTACCATATAGTATCTTTGACGTAAGTAGCGGCTTGCAACCGCTTATAATCTATAACCGCTTGAGCAAGTCACGTTGTCTCCTCAATTCACAATTACATCATAACCATTATAAACTTGGTGAACACTGGTACACTTCCAAACAAAATACAAAAATGACGTCAGCAGCCTTCAACTCCAAACCAGCGCATCCCTGAGTGGTCCTGAGACGCTGTAATAAATTATCTAGTCTTCCGAGCCCCATTTAAAATTAGTTATATCCTTTCCACGCGTAAGAAGCCACGACTCCCATATCGTAAACCATTGACTTGGCGACTCTTCTATCTGAATCGACGATCGATTTCTTAGGTTGCGTCGTCATTCGCTGCATCTGAAAATTCGAAAAAAAATACGCAGCGTTCAAAAGTGTTTTGTACACCAACGACTAGCAAGTATAACAGAATACTCAAGATACTTAAAAACACAAGGTGGTGGTAATGGTGCTGGTGGTTGTGGTGCTGGTGGTTGTGGTGGTGGTGGTTGTGGTGCTGGTGGTTGTGGTGATGGTGGTTGTGGTGATGGTGGTTGTGGTGGTTGTGATGGTGGTTACAGTGGCAGTAATTGTAGAGTAAAGGTCAATTTCTCATGAATCGTTGCATTTCGAGCACGCGCAAGTGGTTATACGCAAGTAGGGTTGATGTTTAGAAGAGACCTTACCGCATTTGCAAACATCGGTTCCTAAAATATCCCGGCGAATAAATGTGGATACGTCAGAGCTGCTGCACTAATTTGAATGGGGACGTTTCTCTCACAACTAAACAAATTTCCGATGGCTCAATACTTCCACGGGAAATAGTCCTCGTTCATAGATGTAGCATGCAATTGGGCTGACTATATTTTGAAATAGGCCTATCTGCGCAAATGTCCATACAAAAAAAAATTTCCGCAGCGTCAGGGCTTTTGACCTCTTGTGTGCTCTTGTAGTCTACTGAATACCAGAGATCAAGGTTGTGTTGCCGGGACCTCATCTACAAGTTTGCGTATTTAGTCAAATTTTAAAATATTTAGAAAAGTACAAATTTGAACTTGAGAAAAAGTATGTATTTCCTAAAAGCAAAAACTGAAGAAATTGATTGTGACCTTTAAATCAATCCGCAGTCAATTGAGTCACGTGACAAAGTCTTGGTACAAAAAAGAAGGGCAAAACAACGTTAGCTTTAGCACGATCAAAATGTTGTTAGAGTTTTCTAAATTATCATCTGTTTTGTTTAATGCAACCTTTTCCATAGAAATAAAAAAATCCTATCTTTGATAGCAACTCGATGCAAATGTGAAACATTTAGAAACCAATTCCTCACAGAGTGTTTGGAGTACATGGATTTAGCTTAGAATTTGAAAGTTACATATGGATCTGACCAATCATTTCACAGATATGATGTTCAGAAATTCTGCAGATTTGACATTTTTAGGTCTTACATAACCTTAAACAATCTTTGACGACGTGATTTAACCATTACGTTACCATTTTATCGTAGTCTTCTTTCGATATCTTTTTGCTAGTTCTTGTGTTCGGCCTTTCCTTACTCGACGGCACTTTGTAAAGTCTGTCAACGGTTTGTGCAATTTCATAATCAGTCATTTTCTGGTATCCCATTCCAAACTCGGGCTTTAGTATCGTCCCCCACGGTTGCTTGCTCGATTTAGGTCGCACCGAACTCCGAATAGTCGCAGACGACATGGCTACAAATGTAAGTTCGCATGGTACTTCACACAAAAGCAAATTCACACGGTTCTTCACACAAAATTAAAGCAAGCTCAAATGATTCTTGAATGAACAAGATCTTCAAATGACATACCATGGACACTGAAATTCAGATCCGATTCAAAAATTATAATATAATTTCTAGATGCTGCATGATTTTTTTTTGTAATGGACTGTACTTCCACTCAGATAGCCAGATGGGTGAACGATTTCCGGATATTATTCAAAGAATTCTTCCAAGCTGGAGGCGGAATACAGTCATGACATTCTCGCAGCATCTTTCGAAGAACGCTTGTTGTACCAATCCATTATAAAGCAATTATCAACTTCCATACTCTCAATGACTGGCAGCTTTGTTCGTGCTTGTTATGCCCGTAACCGAACACACTATTAATGAGTCTACATACAGGTGTACCCTGCGGGGTATCACATATGGCACCATTAACCTTTTGGGTGTCGTAATACGATCGTTCGCTGTGGCAAGTGGAACGTTACTTCAATTTCCACAATACGTATGTGATTTGGACCATTGTACTGAAATCTATGAACAATTTTACGAACTTTTGAGCAAGAATCCGAAAGAAAGCGTCCCAGCAGTCGATTCCCTCGGCTACTCTTGCTGGCGACTTGTCAGCAAACTCTAAAAGATTTTTTCCGAAAAGTCAGTGACAATACATTTTAGGTTATAGCTACACATTACTTACTCCGCTTGCACCACCGCGTTTCCTCAGTTAGCTGCGTCTGAAACTCCTCTCACACTCAAGTTTTGACTGGTGTCTAATTTGTGGTCACGATTCTCGTAAAATCAAAACAAACAAACACGCAACTACGACTGGTAAGGTCAAACAATGGAATACTAACTGTTTCTCGATAAGTCTCTACACTACCGAACTATCAGGAATAACATAAACAGTTTAATCTGAGTTGTCCAAACACAACATAGCATAATGCATCGTTCAATGAGACAGCCCGTTGTATTGTGCAAACAGTCGCGGTTGCTATTGAATGGTATAACTAGTCTTTTGTGTCTCACCTGAATACCTGTGACTGAATGGTATAAGTTACCGCTTTGATGCTGGCGATATTATGGAGTCGATTATATATTCTCACCCGGGATAACGCGCGGTTGTAACCATGGAGATATTGACAATCGCATCAGATTTAGGGGCTTAGGGTTTAATCCAACTCTGGAAAACTGTCCGACTGGAAGAGCTGAACGCTGCAATCAAACCGGCATCGAACTAATCTCTTAAAATCAGGGACCCCTGCACGTGACTATTACCGCAAAATCGCTTCACATAAATTAGTCCCTCGCAACGCTCATAATGTTTTCATACACAAGATCGCTTATCGTTTTCGCCCAGTTCAGAAACTTAACTTTAGACGTAAAAATAATTTATTCAATCCGCATTATCTTATCGCTAACCGGATAAGGCGGAGGAAAAAACGAATGCAACATTGTAGACATAAGAAACCCCAGTATTCGACTGGCAATCTTGGTAACTGTCACATAAACAGTGATTTGAAAATCGATGGCAGTAATCAATGGGAGACATTATTAATGATCAACCGATTTGATTTAAAATCAACTAAGAAAACACAATTTTACGGTTACCATAGAAGAATCAATGCCCTAAGTTCCGCTTCTCTGGTTATGTAATCCGCTTACGTTACAAAACAAAGCAATATTCCATTGAGATGTTTTCCCGCCAAACACTTACGATACTTCATAAGTGACGCATTATTTCTGAAATACATATTGAAATAATTTGATGCAAGTTTTGAATAATTCATATCCAGTGTGCAGGGGGGAGCATGAGTGTGCCTGTAGTGTCTTATGTCGCTCACTGTATTTAACCAAAGTTTGATTTTTTAGTAACCTGCAACTCAGATAAAACAGCCTGTCTGACCCTGCAAGTGCTTCGATAGCTAAAGAATTGTTGATTCTGATGTGATTAGAATATTATGATAGTAAGAATCTTGGAAAAGCGATTTACTTTTTTAAAGAAAACAATAGGACAATGTTCTTGAAGGCGCTTATATTAACCATGTTCTTTTTAAATCACAAAAGGAACCGGTAATATTGGCACCTAAATTCACAAGACAAACGTTTACCCATTTCGAATCGCTCACCTGTGCATATAAGCAACAATTACGTAAACCAAGGCAATTTCCAGGGGCAAAAAGTACACGGAAACATTTATTTGTGTACTGGAACTGACGATGTATTCGGATTGGTAGACAAGATCGTGAGTTAATAATTGGTAGCAAAGCAAGATCACAGTTTAGTCATCACTCAGAATGCACGAGCTATTAAGCTTCCATGTTGTACAACTGTGTAACGCCATCACTTTGAACAACCCAAGCTTGTTCAAGTGTAGTTTACCAAGCACCTGAGAATAAGATTATAGTCTCAGCATTCACAAAAACAAATGAAGAAAATAACTGATTAAATATTATATGTTTTATTAAAATATGCTACATTATCAAAAAACATAGCACTTCACAACAAGTGTTGTAATCATGAAATCATAATGTTTCTGAAACAAGCAGAATACAATTACTTTCAGATGACTTACTGTAGCACACTACGCAAGGTACACATTACCATCTGAATGTATACAAGATACACATTACCATTCTGAAGGTATGCAAGGTACACATTACCACTTTGAAAGTGTTTTAATCAATTTGCATCATCTATCATGATAAAGTCAACCAATACAAGAAAATCATAAATAAAGACAACAGCAACCTATTAGTGTGCAAAAGTGCCACTAAGGTTTAATACAGTTGAGTCTTACGAACGTCATATTTCAGGGTAAACCTTCTGCACCCAACATTGAAACACATTATTCCAAAACATAAGCAACGGGAGACTTTCAGAAAGCAATGGGGCTGATGACGAGGGCCGGTGACTCAAATTGTGTTGCAATTTAAAAGTCTTCCACAGACATTTTTATAGATCGGGAAAATCTATCTCCATGCCTCCAAGAGCATAGAGCTATTCAATTAAGAATCCAGGAAAAATCACGTGGGGCATCCCCTGCTCTGTAAGCTGACAATTGACAACGGATAGATTCCACTTGGTTAGTCAGTACCAACGATTAATTGAACTTCTCATTGTTGGATGTACTGGTAAAACGATGTGATCTCTACTGCTATCAGTGCCATTTGGGAGGACCGCTACACCATGGCTTGGAATGACCAATGACAAAAAAGTGGAAAATTTTCCAGGTGATTTATCATTCCACAAATAGGCTAGTGTGATAGAAATATTTTTTGTGTATTAAAATTTAAGTAAAATAAACATTTTCGCATGAATAAAATCAAAATAATGAATTTAGATAAAAAAGAGTAAACTAGAAATAATATAAGAGGGAATCGAAACCAAAAAAGAGGAAACCCTCTTTAAAGAAAAACATTCCAACCCCTGTCCACAATCCTTTATAGACGCAACATCTCTTGCATCTTTTCCATAACTGCAAACTGTTTATGCATTATGTAAATGCAGGGTCAATAACCATACTTACAACACCAGATGGTCCAACATGGCAAATTTCAAGTTGCAATTGTCTGAGACTCTGGCTTTAAACTTAGAGACCAGTCTGGCTTGCAGTGTTCATACCACACTATAAGACACGACCTCTGGCAGTAAGGTTTACAAGAACTCAGTAATTGGATACCAGGGTCTGGCTACAGTAAGAATAGCTGCAGACAATGTATTTTGGGGCTAGGTCACATGACACACCTTCTGGACTCAAACAGTGTTTTCAGTGTTTAGCTCCTAGAGTCAGGGGTACAGCCCATGTACTTCAGAGTCCAGCCTCTGTTCTTAGGTCATGAGACACGACATTCCTTCTTAGCCATAGTGTTTGGTCATTTGATACAAAGCACGGCCAATGCATTATGGGTCTAGTCACACATTATGCCCAATGGTGTTTGGCCATTGGATAATGTAGCCTAGCTCGTTCACTTATGTGCCCAGGTTGTATACTGTTCCTCTCTTCTGAAGAGCTTATTGATTGCCGACTAAATGATTCATGAATTTTCACAACTTAGCGATTCACATTTTTCTGAACTTCAAAATTGACAGCATTGCCAATGATTCACATTTTTCATAAATGGAACATTCAGATTCTACAATCTATGCCTGTGATTTTGAAGTTAGCTAAACAAGAAATCATTTCAAGTACTTTCCTATAATGCAGTACACTGTACACCAAAATCACCGCACTCATCCAGGCAACTTTTATCCAGGTATACGCTCTTAGTCACCTCAACACCGAAATTTTCGAAGTTTCATTTTCAAATGCTAGTCTCGGCTTAGTGACCACCCCATGTATAAGATCAAGACTTCTTTAAAAGCACCACTGTTTTTGTCAATGTCAGTCTTACAATTCTAATTCCCATAATGCAACTGGCTTACTGTTGGACAACAGAGTCGGTTTCTGTGTCACCTTGACATATTCGAGTGAGGAAATACTCAATCTCAACTGAAGAAGACATAAAATGATTATCTTCGCCAAAGAGTTTCTCATATTACCCTGCTTATGTGCAAGAAAGGTGCAGGCATTTTTGTGAGAGCAAAAACATTCACGTGAGCAAATAGATGGTTTGCTATAAGACCTATCCCTTACTTCTCATAAATTTTGTTTTAAAATGGCCATGCTCATCACTATTCTCCACGGATTGTTTCGACTCGTCACCCCGTCAAGTTTAAATTTTGTCGTTAAGAGTTCGTCTAAATTGAGCTGAGTGTGAAAACCTAAGCAACAAGTTTGAAGTATTGGGAGATTAGCCAACTCTAAAGCAAATTAGGACACCTTGGAGTTTTGATACCAGTTCAGTGCATTTATTCCAAGGCTAACACACAAACTCCCACAATACAGATGGAGTTTTGAACATGTACATGAACTTTGTAATTCCAGTCAGCAACCATGATTATTGAAATTCTCACCCACTTTAGACAACCTGGGCACCCAGATGAGTACAGTAATAATTTGAATTGTATGGTTTACAACCATTATGAAATGAACCAACTCTCCTCTCCGGTTGATTCTCCTCCAGAGGTAAACACTATGAAAGGTACGGCTTAACTTCCTGTTCACAATATGGAACGTCTCCACCACACCACAAATGGATTTCGACACAATCCACTTCTCTTCTCAGTGGTTTGTCTGCCATAGTTGAACCCACTGCACTATTTGGTCCAAGTTGTCTTCCATATGTTCCGGTGTATTACTGGGCAGCTCGTGCACTATTTCTGGCTTATACGAGTCCCTGGCCTCCTCGAGGATTGTTTGAAAGATTTCACACTCCACGTTGTCCGACAGTTTTTTTCCAGAGTAACCCCTGCGGAGAGGACAGAGGCAAAAACTGTGTGAAAAATTACATCAAAGGAACAACTCAAAAGCAGGGAGATAACTACCGATTCAGAGACAAGTTCTTAAGTATCAGTCCACGGATCCACCGACCACAGTACAGCCAACAAGCGGCAAGGTGGGGGGTCAGCCATTCAGATCCGTGTTTAGTCAGATAAATCACATTAGGGATGAGAGAAAATGGGTGAAGTATGACACCACAAAATTTGGTGGTTTAGGAGATACAAGGGAAGTGTTCTGGGGGGCAAAATGAGGCAATTTCTGGGTGTGGAATGAGTCATTTTTTACCAAATTTTCTACTCCAGTTTCTGCTTCGAACAGAATCGTTTCTGAACAATTTTGATATCACATGATAGGTTCATGATCAATGTCAGTAAAAACGGCACCGACACTGTAATATCGGTTACCATGGTAACACTGGAACTGTTTCCGTGGAGGTACGTTTCCGTCTTGTGAAAAACCAGCAGTAAGCTGCACCCTTATAGCGAAGCTGCCCCCACGAGAAAACTAAAAATAATAACATGAACATGTAGAAGACTCCATGCCCTTGAAATTAATACAATAAAAACTTTGTCAGCCCTTCAGGCAGGCTTGGTAATAGGTGTCTGAATTCCACTATTTTCAGACCGCGTATGTGTATTTGTCATGTTAAACCAGTCACTAGTTGT